>LOEQ01004708.1:153997-191651 GCA_001685075.1 Bramus lutescens | reverse complement strand
ACACACATATATATATATATATATATATAGTATATTTTGAACAAAACAAAGTATAAAAACCAGAATCCTCTGGAGAAATTCTTTTAGTGCCTACTCTCATAAATTCTCTTCTATTAATAATTTCAAGGACCTTTAATTTAATAAAGATTAAATATTTAATGTCTATTATTGCATCTCATTTGGTTTTCTTCTCTATGCTTTTGTAGTTACAAATGAGATGCTATTCAAGTTGATTGATCACAAATCTTCAGTAGTTTATGGAAATCTAGAAAACATCAAATGGTATCAGGCCCAGCATTTTTTCCATGATTATGATAAAACCTTTCTCCTTTCAGTTTCATGGGAAAGATAAATATCATTTTCTTGGAGAAAGACCTATTAGATCAAAAAGAAGGGATCATAGTGTTACAATTTGATGATTGTCTACTTGAAAGTCTTTTGTCTTGCACAGGCAAAGTATGGTGAGTATAAAAACTATCGAAGTGATTGATCACTGAAACAAAATGGCAAAAAAAATGCCAAGGATGGTTTCTGTATCACGACACACACACACACACACACACACACACACACACACACACAGAGAGAGAGGGGGTGGGGAACAGAGATAGAAAGACACAGATCCAGAGACAGAGGGACACACAGAAACAGAGACAGAGACAAGGAGAAGCAGAGATAGAGGTGACAGCGAGCTATCAATATCTATCAATACCCCTGGGATGATCCTTACTGTTGAAGTACTTGATTCCCTTAACTTTAGAATAATCTGAAAGTACAGAAGTTTCTTCAAAATAGTATATACTCCCATATCATTACATTACTTATCTTTTCATCCCCCTTGGCTTCTTCTGAGCATATGTACTTATGAAAAATGAATTTTGTAAGCCGTATTTAAGATTCAGTGTCCTAATTTCAAAACATATTTTAATTAAGTTTTTAATGTTGACTAATGAATCATATGCCTTATAAGTGTATCCTTAAAGGGCATGTGTACACTTACATGTGTCTCTATCTGCAAACATGTGCCTATATTTCTGTATTTTCAGTCTATAAAGAATACTATACAGTCTATAAAGGTACTAGTTCCTCTGCAGTACAGTCTTAAAAGTCCTCATCTTTTTGCTGTAAGTCTTTAAAATAAGAGCATATTTCTGTCTTGCTGGCTAACTGAATTTTCAACCTGGCATGGTGTCCTGGATATAGCGAGAAAACGTCAATTCTTACTAATGTAGCCTGTTTACTAAACTCAAAGACTGGGACAGGCCACAAGGAATGCTGTTATGAAACTCTGTGGATGGTGGGGTGGCTTCTCCTGCTAGGACAAGGGGAGGGCTCAGACTCTTGCTGTTTGGTGTAGAATATGGTCTGGTTTACTTCACCAGAAGTCATGTTGGCAACTAGAGTCATTCATATGACATGCGCATATATACCCAAATCAAGCTTCAACTCTCAAACACAGTGAGTTGAGTAAGCAAAGATCAAGCTAAAGAGGGTGTGGCCCCTGGAGGGCCCGTGGGAAGAAGAAAAGTGTGCTATGGAGGGATAGGGGAATGTTTTAAAGTTCTCACCAGCAAGCTGATACAGAGTTTCACTGACTTTTTAGGTTCCTGGGTATTGGCAGTCTTTGTGAGCTGCAGCCTTCACCCAGGAGTGGACCACGAGAAAGCCGATTATAGACAGAACTAGTTAGATGCCTTTTAAAGAGATGGGATTCAAGAACCATTTGGTACATTTTATGGACCTTGCACACTCATAAGTCAAAATCTCTTGACTCATTCTATATCTTTCTTGAAGCCCAGAGGCCTTTGCTAAATAGCAGAATTTGCATATGATTCACTCTTGACATTTGAAGACATTCTGGAAAATACCAAAGAAACAGACTTCAAGCTAACATTCCAATCTAATACTGTGTATCTCTGGTACTAGCTATAGTTTGTTTTATAAAGATGTGAGCTAACTTCATGTAAGCCCGCATATGTATATGTGGATTAAAATATGGGCATTGAGCAATTTTAAAATGTGTCTTCAGTAGGTTATTGAGGTGTGTGTGCATTTGCACACATGAGTGTTTATGCATTGTCTATTTGGCTGTCTCAATTAACCACTGAGAAGGGGATGATATTTTAGAAGCATATTGAAAGGAAACTTGAGCTACTAAGGAAAAAGACTCCTTTTCCATTTTACGTCAGCGTCGGCACAATAGCTTTCTAGTTTACAGAAGTGGATGGCTGCTGAGAACAGGTTGTTGCCATGTTTAGACATGTGGCAGTTATAGTGAGGAAAGCTGAACTTCACTTAGGAAGGTTGAACCACGCACGCGGTCTCTATTTTAGCTCATCTTAGCCATCAGTAGAGGGTTGTTCTCTCATATCATATTACTTCTCTTTCCTTGTACTCAAGTTACTTAAATGATGCTTTGAATGCAGGATAGTTATAACCACATTCCTCTCAGCTACCCAGCACAGAGTCCACTTCACACTCAGGCTTGCAGAAAGTACCCCTGAGCTCTCTACTCAAGGAGTATATTAAGGAGTACAGACCAGGATAGAAATCAAGACAGAGGCATAGGGCAGTACCATACCTTTAGCTCCATGTGAAATGTACTAGATCTGAAACTATAAAAAGAAATAGTTGCTAATTTTCTTAAAATAATTCTGCTAATTTTGTCAGTGTTGTATAATACTGACTATACACATAGGTAATGAATGAGGGAAATAAAAGTGAAATTGCAGCAACAAACCTTTAGACACAGAAATGAGAATTACATTTTGACTTTTTTTTGTATTTGAGATAGAGTCTTACAGGGTAGCTCCATTAGACTAGATTAAACTCATTATATAGTCAAGAATGGCCTTGAACCAATAGAAGAACATCTGCCTCTGCCTCTCAAATGCTGAAATTAAAAACATGTACCATCATGCCTAGTAGACAAAATTCTTAAAAAAGCAATTTATAAACAACTTCTTAAAACCACTTAATACATATGTATGGAAAATATAAATTCTTTTTTTCAAGGGAAAGAGCAGAATAAGCAACAATTAAGAGCACTTTCAGGGGACCTGGGTTCTATTCCTCCCATCCACATGGCGGATACAACCATTTGTAATTCTAGTTCAAGGAAATTGAAAGCCCTCTTCTAAGCTCTGTAGATACCAAGGATGCACTGGTACACTCATATGCATAAATTTAAAAATGTAAAACATTTAAAAAACTTTTCAAAAATATATTAACGAAGAAAAATATGTAACAAGTTGAGAGCTCAAATAAATTTTACCTGGAGATTTCTTTAAAGTTTTTTAAGTGCTTGGAAGAATGATTTTTGACAAGTGAGTAAGGGAACACTTCTGAGATTAATCACACATTTGCTAAACAACTGATATTGGTGGCCAGTGTGATGTATCTGTGAGTGATTGAAAAATTGCTTGCTTAGTTTTTATATTTTAAGATTCTCCTGGCATTAGTCTAGAATAATGCTTTCAAAAACCCTTTAGTGAGAGAATTAAAAGTCACACTTTCTGCGTTTGGCTCAGAGTCACGGTATTTTAGTGCTGGAGATACTTGGTCTCATGTCAGGTTCCCTCTAGATGCATCTGCACAGCAAACGAGAATTCGAAGCATTTGTCTGGAGACGACATCATTCGGTGTGCAAAAACTGTGGATTTATTCCTCACCGCTCCACTTCCTGTTCTTATTTAAGTACATGATGAGGAATATGGGCAGACATTCTACTTGGGTAATTTCTCGGTTACCACAATAGCACAAGATAATGATTTACATCCCCCCCCCCAACACGGTAATTCCCTCAGCTAGTAAGTAGTATATTTTAAATGCTTAGCTAACAACAGTGATTCTCAACCTGTGGGTCATGACCCCTTTGGGGATCTAATGACCCATTCACAGGGGTCATCTAAGACCTAAAAGTACAGATATATATATTACAATTCATAATAGCAGTAAAATTATAGTTATGAAGTAGCAATGAAGTATGATTATGGGGTCACCACAGCATAAAGAACTGTATGGGTTGCAACATTAGAAAGTTTAAGAACTACTGTCTTATACTGCCTTAATTCTGCATAAGCATGTCCCTTTCTCAATCAACTTCAGAATGCTCTAAATTAATTATTCATATCAAGTAGAAAAGTTGCAAATTATTTCTTCCATATAGTCTTCAGTGTACTATGTTAAAGGCAAAAAAAAAAAAGATTGCTGTGACAGCTTGATCCATTTAATATTAAAACAAGCCCACCAGAAGAAACAGCTGTGGTGTATGGAATAATTGACTGTCTTGAAGAAACATTTAAATTCTAAGCGGCCTCTTTTAGAATTTAAACCAAGATAGCAATAAATGACTCAAATGATCAGCCATCTTTAGAAATTATAGGGTCGCAGGAAGGTGTGAAAGTCGTGTAAAAAAGCAAGATGTATTTTCCACCCACTTTCAACCCAGTCACATCTTAGACACCATAGTACAGAAGCGAAATCAGAAATAATGACATGGACATGTGATGTGTGTGTGTGTGTGTGTGTGTGTGTATGAGACATTCATCACCTGGGTAGATNATGTGTGTGTGTGTGTGTGTGTGTGTGTATGAGACATTCATCACCTGGGTAGATTCATAGAGTGACCATGTCACTCAAAATATTCAACTATACTATTACCACTGACATTTCTTTTCAACTTTTTTTAGCTGTACACTTGCATATGCAAATTATATATATAATAGATGTATAGTGATTGCTTAAGGGATTCAGGGCTGTGTATGAAAAGTTTCATTGTTAAATCTGAGTGCATAGCATATGCATTGACTCAGACATACTATTTATTTTCATTATCAGGTACTTTACATTGCAGAATAGATACTAATAGCTGTGATATATAATAGTCTAGAATATAGAGTGTGAGATACTTTGCCTTCTATCCCACTGCACCTCCATACCTATTCATGGCTTTTTTCCCATCCAGCCATCCCACCATTCCCAGGCTTTCACAATTACCATTCTGTTCTCTATTTTTAAATGATAACTTTAATGTATGAAGTTGTTAGCAGTCAATATTTGCCTTTCTTCTCTATCTCTTTTTTTTTCTTTTTTGTGGAACTGGAAACTGAACCCATTGCCTCAGGCACATGAGGCAAGTGTTCGACCACTGAGCTACATCCCCAGTCCAGTGTTGGTTTTTCTGCGCCTGAATTATTTTTCTTCCTCTAATGTCCTCTAATTCTCTGCCGTCTTGCTACCCTTTCATATCAGTGCCGCATGACAATGCCCACCCCCACCACCATCTGTAACCTCTTATAGTCACTCATTCATTCCCCACCTCTGTAATTTTGTCAACTCAAGAACGTTAAGTGGAATCATGCAGCAAGTGACCTTTAGAAATGGTTTCCTTTCCCCACACAGCACGACACTCTTCCAGATTATCTGAGGCATCACATTACATAGCAACGTCAGTGCTGGTCCATATGCTAAGTGTATGTTAGTTTTCAAGATGCACTGACCTGCTGTCCAGAGTAGCGGCATTCTGAGTATGCACCAGCTTTGTATGAGAACTTCAGCAATTCCACATCGTTGCCCTGGGTGTTCTACCTTGTTGTCTACCCGGGCATCACATGCACCTTTAAATTTCACTTCTTTAATTTGAATACTGTATCCACTGTCATCGGTGTCATTCGTTTTCAAAAGGACAACTCCTGTTTGCTTTAAATACATTCATAGACTTGCAAGTGAGAGTACAGAATATCAAGTGACTTCTTCAGTAATAGGTACACTCAATCACATGTGAATGTTCTTACATGTAGGCTTTTGTGACAAAATTTTGCTGTATAGGAAAAAATATAATGTACTTGTTATTCTGTAATTGATAGCCAGTAGCTGAGCTGAAGAGGTGACTGAGTGGTTAAGAATATTTGCCACTGTTGACAGGGATCCAGGTTCACTTCTCAGCCTCCATATCAGGCAGCTTGTAACCTTATAGCCACCTCTATCTCCAGATCCAGGGGATCCAATGCCTTTTTCTGGCTTCCATCAGCACCTGCATGTAGGTCATGCACACACACACACACACACACACACACACACACACAGGCTGAAGATATGACTCAGAAGTTAAGAACACATGTTGCTCTTCAGAGGATCCAGGTTCAATTCCCCATACCCACATGGTGGTTCACTACCGTCCATAACTCCGATGCCCCTCTGACAGCTGCAGGTATGAAGTACACATACGGTTACACATACATACATACATGTAGGAAAAACACTCAACACAAATAAAACAAAAAATCTAATTTTAAAAATAAAGAAACTAGCGAATGAATAAAACTAGCAAAGTTTAAGTGGCACTCCAAACAGCAAAAGTAAATTATACAAACTCAAATAAAGAGAAAGAAAAAATGAACATGATTTTCCAAATGAATAATTCAAATAACTAAAGTTGAATNACACACACACACACACACACACACACACACACACAGGCTGAAGATATGACTCAGAAGTTAAGAACACATGTTGCTCTTCAGAGGATCCAGGTTCAATTCCCCATACCCACATGGTGGTTCACTACCGTCCATAACTCCGATGCCCCTCTGACAGCTGCAGGTATGAAGTACACATACGGTTACACATACATACATACATGTAGGAAAAACACTCAACACAAATAAAACAAAAAATCTAATTTTAAAAATAAAGAAACTAGCGAATGAATAAAACTAGCAAAGTTTAAGTGGCACTCCAAACAGCAAAAGTAAATTATACAAACTCAAATAAAGAGAAAGAAAAAATGAACATGATTTTCCAAATGAATAATTCAAATAACTAAAGTTGAATTGTAAGAAAATATAAAGAAAAAGTGTATTGCAATATTTTGACCAAAAAATCATACAGAATGATTTGCTATACTCCATATACTCATAATTTAAAGAATTATTTTTGCAAAGGTTTTGGATTCTTGCCTTTACTTTGTCTAAGGGAAGCTATAGATTTGACTCAGTATGGTAAACAGACTTATTACTGGACCCTAATACTGATGTGATAGTTAATAAAACTATCTCTTGAAAGTAGCTGTTAATTCTCCAAAATGATGAGTAATTTAGGTGGAACCATTCATCAAAACATCCATTTACCGCTCAGTAAGCCCGTATTGTACAGCATTATCAAATACATACTGTGAAACTCTTGAAATCCTTGCCATGTTAAAAAAATTAAATGTTTTTTTGAGACTTAAAATACAGTAGAGAAAGCACCAGTCAGGGGGAGGGGGCAGGGATAAAAAGAATGGTATCTTATGGTCCAGAATAATCCGGTCTAAATTTATAAAGTTATTTTGAATGTTTGCTTGAAAATATTTTAAAATCTTAAATAGAAAAAATAAGTACTAAATAAAAAGAGACAGTAAATAGTTCATATCAAAATTTTGCTCTCTGTAGTTACAAATTATTTTTATTTTGATCCATCAATTTCTTTAGAAGATTGGAAATCTTTTTGGGTAATAAAAATACTCAGTGTATCCACTATATCCTGTAAACATTCACATATCTTTATTATTTAATAACAAAATATATATCCAGATACTGAGCTGTACTTGGCCTGACTGAATGGCATATTAGAATTCAAGAGGACACAGACTTCATGTATTTCTCAGACTAAAGGGACCATGGAAAGACAAAAGTCTAATGAAGGAAAATAGCTCTCTCTCCCTCAAGACATGGATAGAATTTTCAGAAAGGGCCTGAAAGATCTGCTCTGTATTCAACTCAGGATGGCACAAGAACACAGAGAAAAGATGTGATTTGGATAAAAGATTTCTTGAGTGATTCCAATTTGAAAAGAGTAAATGAAGTATGCTAAAAGTATACACCTCTCTGAAAATATCTGAAATAGAACTTTCCTTTTGAAAAGCCAGTGAGATGTGCTGGAGTTGTTCCAAGGTCACTTTAACCTCTAAGAAATCTATGAGACATCTTCTGTGAGAACAGGATCTCCTCCCTCCCACACTTACCCTGATCAGGTGATGTCACAGGGTTCAGGGATTCTCTTTTTAAATGTAGCAAATAGTGCCATCTACTGACCAACTCACACTACTAACGCAGTAGCTATTCTGGGATGGTAAATTGACCTGTGATAGACCATTTGTCATAGCTTATAGAAGATGCATTCTACATGTGTTTATTGAAGCTACAAGCAGGACAGGTGCTGCTTTGAGTGTCAGGATTTTTTTTTTAACAGAGGACGAGATTGAGGTCCAAGAAGATGGACATTTGCCCCAAAATTTAACACAGTATTTTTCAGTGAGTACCATTATGAACTGAATCCCCTGAATGGAAGGACGTGTAACACTTTGGAGATGTAAATCAATCCTCAGAGCTGCCAAACCTTGGAGGGGAAGCCTTACAGAGATGATGAATGTAAAGATCTGAGGTCCAGTGTAGCAAAGCACATTGACAAACTACCGGCAGACGTTTGGGGAAAAGGAAAATGCTCACACGGACTGGCAAATCAAAGAAGGAAAGGGGAAATAAGCTAAGGCTAATTTGTTTCTCTCCTTGAACAACTCAAGTTTTGAAATATTTCTGGTAGCTGCCTAAGCCCCATTTGTCCTCACGTAGGCGTTATCTGTAGCTCCATTTACTGTGTTGAAAGCTGTATGGTGCCAACATTCTGTCATCTATAAATTTGTCACAGTTAGGCTGAGGTAAGGACAATGCGGTGAAAATGGTCCTAACACTTTGATTAACAAGAATTCAGTCACATTTGGTTTCTATTTGAGCCCAAAACAGGAGTTGTTTTTGTTTTGTGTTTGTTGTTGTTACAGTAGGCCATGCAGAAATATCACATTGAACCATTTTATGGTTCAGCATTCATGACATTTTGGTATAAAGTCTATAAGAAGACATAACAAATATCGGTGGGATAAAATAATGGTAAAAGAATATCTTACTTTCTCACTTTAGAGAGAGATCAAGAGAGGATATGAATTTGGGTGGAAGGGGAGGTAGGGAGGACCTGGGAGGAGCTTGGGGAAGGGGGAACCACAATCAGAATATATTGTATGAAAAAATTATTTTCAACAAAAAGAATATACTATTTTAATCATTTAAGATAGAAATCAGAAAGTTGGTTATTATATGTCCAGATGTTTGTTTCTGTTCTTGTATTGACTCTTGACACTATATGAAATACATTTCAATATTACAAAGTCTATATGCAATTTAAATTAACATCATCAATTATCTTGATGAATCCTACTGGGAGTATTTCTGAGAATAATACTCAAGTTGTACAATCTTCGTTATCTGTGAGGCACAAAAGAAGACAGAGAAAGTAAGCTTGACAACAGTGTTGCCATGGGAACATACAGGCTCTTTCAGCACACCACTGACACCTTCTGTTTCTCAAACCAAAGGCTTCCAAAGAGCTGGCATCTACAGAAGTAACAATGTCAACTCAATGATCAAAACAAACAATGCGAGCACCAGAGAGGTTTGCTTTCACAGGGACACTCCGGCCTGTGGGTTCTAAGTAACGTTGGAACGTATTCTGGGACTGGGCAAGGACCGATGCGGAGGGCAGATCGCAAGTCTTCACAGAGCTACCTCTTGGTAACACACCTGAGAAATGCTGGCAACAGCAGCTGGAGCAAGTCATGGCCCCACACAGCATCTGGCACTGCACACAGAGCCTGGCTGGCCCTGTGTGCTGGGGTTTGTGTAGGATTTTAAAATAATTCACACGCAGTATCTACCTAGGCTCTTATTTGATGATCCCTTTGATTTTTAAAACTGGATCAGAAGACTTGGGAAAGCAAGGCACTTTCTTCATTTTTTCAAACGCAGAATGGGTTCTATGATCAGTTTGGGATCCATGCTGGGCTGTTTTGTGGTTTGTGCTTGTTCGGTTGTTGTTGTTGTTTTTAAATCATTATTGTTAAAAGTCTTAGACTCATTTTTATCATGCTCAACTACAGATGACAGAAAATTGGGGTAATCCAGTATGAACGTATTTCCTCTTCTCCCTGCTTTCTCTCTCTTTCTGTTGCATAAATGACATCAAAGATCCAAACTTGTATTTACTATAATACTAACTGATACTTGTAACATTATAAATGGCTTCATTTAAATTAGGAAGTTAATAAACTGACTTTGTATCTTGATCAATTCTAAACTTAAGAGGATGTGTGTTTGTGTGTGTGTATGCATAAAAGAATAAAGGAGAAGGAATCGTACAGACACTTATGAAAATAATGGTAACAACTAGGGAAGAACATTTACTGCAACAAGGTAAAAAGCCCAAGGTGCTTCTTATTCTTCTTCTTGTTGTTATTTTTAAGCACAAATGGGTTGTCAAGAAATTCACTACAGCAAGCTTCTGTTTAACCATAGAGTTTCCCATGTAAGGCTTACTTTAAATTCAGCTAATAGCTCCCTTAATGTAGATAGACATGTTTTCCCACCATTAAATTCTAAGGTACACTTTTTTTTTCTATAAAAAACAAGTGTTTGGGAGCCCTGATCCTACAGTGAAATTCCTGTCAAAGAATGTGCCTATGCCATTTTAGAGAGGTAGTAACATCCGTTGTCCATTTCTGTAGGTCCTAATTACTCATGGTTTTAAAATCACATCAACTCAAAGAAATCATATCTTTTCCTATTTTATTCTTGTTACTCCTAAAAGGTGAATTCAAAGTCAAAATTATTGAGAAGCATGGCTTAACTTTAAGTGGATGAAAATTCTTTGAGAATGAGAGATGTGATTCTAAATATATTCATTTTTTCATTTATGAACTAACTTTTTTATTAGACAGATTTTTCTGTAATCATCCAAGGTCACAGCTCAAGTTAATGATCTTTCCAAAGGCAATTCAAAGTACAGTCTTTTTTTAAAAATATTATTTATTTTACATTCTAGCCACAGTTTCCCCTCCCTCCTCTTCTTCCAGTCACTCCCCCTCCTCACCTCTGCTCCCTCCCACCCAATCCACTCCTCCTTCATTTCTGTTTAGGAAAGGGCAGGTCTCAAATGAACATCAACAAAGCACAGCATACCAAGGTGCTGTGAGACTGAGCACCTCCTTTGTATTAAGGCTGGGCAAGTTGGCCCCATATAAGGAATAGTTTGCTGGTATAGTTGTGAGCATAGCTGTCTTCTAAAGTACAGTCTTAACTGTACAACAATTTTTAACTACTTAGCTGTCAGATGGGTGGGCCATACACCAGATTCTACCCAGTTAGTTATGTAACAGGTAGAAAAAATCTAAAAACTAAAAACCATTGCCTATTCTTTGTTGGTATTTTGATTTTTTTTTTTAACAAGCACTTTTAGATGGAAGTTTCTGTCCTACATGGTCACTCGGCTTTTCAGTCTCAAAGAAACAGAGGCTTGTCCTAAGTATAAACCGTTTGGCTTACTAGTTCAGGATTATTATTAGCTAGCTCTTACAACTTAAATTAACCCATAATTCTTATCTATGTTTAACCACATGACTTGGTTCCTTTTCTCAGTAAGGCATTCTCATCTTCCTTTCTCTATGTCTGGCAAGTGACTGGTTCTCTCTTTCCTCCTCTTAGAATTCTCCTAGCCTGGTTGTTCTGTCTATACTTCCCGCCTATACTTCACTCATTTTTATTAAGCCAGTATGAGTGATCAATTTTTATAGTGTACAAGAGCATTATTCCTCAGCATTTCCCCATTTTTCTTTTCAAAACAGTAAATTTTCCTATAATAATCTCTGAAGTCTCCAGGAAGAAGATGTGGTCCCACAACAATAATTCCGCCTAGTCCATATGATGCCATTCAGCTGATAGCACCACTTAAAGATTGGCTTTGGACTACAAACCACTCAGAATATTTTTGAGGCGGCTGCCTGAGTGATCCTTCTTAGCAGATTACTCCAGCCAGGACTTGTGACAAGCCCTGCAGTTTCCAATTATGCATAGACTAGACAAAAAATGACACAGCTTCCTCTCTCAGGACTTGAAAATTAACTCAAAATTTTCTTTTCAGGATCCCCTAAAGATACTGCCACCACCAGACAGCAGAAAGTAAATTTAAGACTAGGATGCCCACATTCACAAAAGGTGGGATAGGTGGTTTTACTTATTCAATGAATTATTAACATTTGTCATTGTTTAGGAGGGTTAGTTAAAATTATTATTGATAATTGTCAGGAATAAAACTAAATAAAGGAAATTAGATTCAAAGTTCTTGTTTTGAAAAGAAGAAAAAGGGGGGATATAGATACGATAAGATAAAAAGATAGATTATTGAGTCTACTTTTAAAAAGCAGCTACTAGTTTTAAATGTTTTACATTGGATTGGACTTTAATATATTGCATATAAATTTTCTCTATTGATACAAATTTGAAATTAATGTGAGAACACACAGTATATACATTTCTGTTCTTTTTCAAGGTATTGTACCTATATAGCTCATTTAATAATGTAATGCAAATTTCTTTTTGTTAGTACATCAACCCATTTATTTAGAGGCTCTCTTGAATGCTAGCACTTCTACTGGTTTTTCAGTTCCTTCCGTTCTGTTGACAAACTTCACTGTGATGGCAGAAGTAGTGTTGTAGTTTCAGGCTCTGCCAGCCACTGTTTTTGTGCAGGAACCACAGTGCCAGATGCCAATGGCTCATCTCTTCATCTTGATCTTGCCAGAGAAGGAGCATGTGTACTTGGCATGCTGGTTGATATCAATTTTCTTCACAATTTTCCAGAGGGAGGCACCATAGTTGGTACCATATTTCCCAACAATCCTGACCTTCTTGGTGCATTTAGCCATGTTGCTAGGAACCTAAACCCAAGCACAGAGAGCATAATGTAAATATCTAGTCCTTGAAACGTATTATTACCAACTATTTAGGATAATAAGGAAATACAGGGTTAGTAATTAGTCATCTATTATATTGAACTTGTAGTCACACTAGGTATGTTTTCAAGGTCAAAGATATATTATAGATAGGCAGGTCATCTTCAAACACTTCAGAGATCTACAGAAAATGGCATTTAAGATGTTTTAATAACATAGGCTCTTTTTTTAGGACAATGAGACATGTCTGCTCCTAGCAACACCAATCCACTTCAGAGAAGATAATTGGTGTCAAAGAAACTACACATGAGTTCACTTTCTTTGTGGCAAAAGTAAGCTGATGTGTAAGAAAATGCATTTACCTCAACTGCTGACAGTATGCTGTTCTGATTGGACAAGCAGGACACAAAAGAAGGTGACTGCCAAATATTGTCACGACAAGGAGGGACAACCCTTCAGAGTATCCTCTTTCACTAAAAAGTCTATTGGATATACTAGGCCTGTAGGCCGAATATAGATGCACCAATGTTGTAAGCCAGTTGTTTCACATTCTTTGGAAGTCGCTTGCTTACACTTCCTGCTTACTCAGCTAATATTATTTCCTTCTTCAGTCTCTGAGGGAGTTAAAGATTAGACAGTTATTTTTATAATTTACAGATGCAGAAATCAGTTATGATAGAAAGTAAATTAGGTATAAGCCTTTGAATTCACCAAGATAGGATATATATGGAGTATTTTCTCTAAATTTGTCAAATGCAAATGGACTAGACTTCTCCAGAGTAACATATCTTTTGACACTTCAGAATTTCTTCTGAAGTGATGAAGGTGTTTTAAAATTGATTGAATGGTGGATGCTCAACTCTGAACAAATGAAAGTGAAGAGGTGGCCAAATTTAAGTAGTGAGTTATATGGCATTTGAGATTTACTTCAATAAAACAACTTAAGCAAAAGTTGCTAGAATACTTTTTTCTTGAAGAAAAATAAGTCAAGAATACATCCAAAATTTAGAGTTGAGCATTTTTAAAATAACAAAATTAGAGAGCTGTAGCAATTACTTATTAAATTATGAAACACAGCTCCATAAGAGCTGTGTTCTAAAGAAGGGCTGAAATCCATAGATACTAAAATCCCATAACTGAGGAGAACCTACTGGTTTATTCTTAGCAGTAAATCTACCTATTAAACCAAGAGGTAGAAATATCAGTTGAAATTATTACTGTTAATGAAGATTCACATGTGGACTTAATTTTCTCTCAAGTTAAGACAGTGATTTTGCAGAGCAATGACTCATTGAAATGAACAATTTCGGGTGGGGTTGATTGAACAGAAGAGTATGACACACTGCAGCTCCCAATGCCACTAAAAAAAATGAAGTGTTTGAGAGGCGGGAAAGACAAAAGAGGGAAGTGGTTTTATGTCTGTTTGTTTGTTTTGTTTTGTTTTTTTAATTAATTGGGGGATGCAAAGGTGAGGGACAGATACGGAGGGACTGGGAGGTGAGCTTATGATGGGAAATTCCCAAAGAATCAATAAAAAAATCATGTTTAAAAAAAGATAGTGGTTTTGGAAATGCGATCTGTGTGCCAAAGCAGGTTGGAATCCAATCTTCTGTAATTTCAGTGTCATGTGACCCTAGGTAGTGTACTGTGTTCCCCTATGTTTCTTCCTCAATATTTCTTGGTAATGAACACTATATAAGTTACAGTATAATAAACAGAAATGCCTTGGCATCCAATATGCCTCCAATCTGCTGGATTTTTTACTTTATTTGTTTATTTATTTGAAACAAAACTAGCACACATAGCTCAGAATAACTTTCCTTTGGCCATAAATTATAGGCTAACATAGAGAAGTTAGCATAACTGTCTTCTAGTGGGATTAAAACCTTGTGGTGGGTTGCCATATGACTCCATCAGTGATGAGTGATGCTGAAGCTCTGAAAAATAGCTGTCTTGTTGCAGAGTCAAGTATTTCATCCAATGGAAATCGCACCAGTTACTCCAACCCTATTGAGCTATGTGCCAATGCCAGTGAGACTTTTTATAGCTATGTAGATCACAAAACATTTGCACATAGCAACAATCACTGCTTGATGCATATTTTGACTTTTGAAGGGATTCATTTGATATTTTCTTGTTTCTGGGTATTTACCTCTGAGAATACTGGTTAAATTTGTGCTTCTTTCCCAAGTTTCTTTGTTGGAAGGAAGTCTCAGAAAATTTGCAGGATAGTCTTAGGGGAGTTGATCATGCTGCTTCTTGATGCACCTGGAGAAGTGGTACGCAAGGAACACGGTGCTGTTATTGAGTTATAGATCATTGTAACGAGGAGGAACATATTGCTTTGCATTTTATAAAATCTTTGGACTAAATATTGCCAGGAAGAAATAACTATTCTTGTAGGATGAAAAGTTTACTTATTTTTTTTTAACATGCAAACTTGTGGATCCCATTTGGGAAGGCATATCTACACACACAGAAGATGCAACATACTATAAAGGTTAAGAGTATTAGAACAAGAGAAAGTATGTATGCAATGTCATAATGAAATCCTTTGCTTTGCACTTTAATTTTAACAACCAATGAAAAACTACCACAGAAATTGTGATTTTGGAAAATTATCTACTTTGCTTCTGGTTTTATAAAATATTAAATAATACTAATATGATAACACTTGCCTTACAGAGACTCTATAGTACATATATAGCCTAAAGGAAGACCTTGCACATGGTAAGTGTTCTTTAAGGCACCAGGTAATGTTTGAAACAATCACATAAAGGGGGTAATAAAACTTCTAGAGTTGTTCACATTAAAATATTGCAATATTCATGACTGTAAGAAAATAAGTTTCGCAGAAACAGGAGTTGTGTAATGTGTTTCTTATAAACCTATTGTTTACTCCAGCACCCATGTACAGACTGCACTTGATAATTGTACTTGGACCATGCTACCTAGGACTTAGGCATGCCTGCCTCCTCTCACCATTTAATTTCAACTTCAAAGTCTTTTCTCCAAAGACCCCCTCAGGGACCACCCAACTAAAAACAGATGCTCACTTCCCATTTCAGCCATTATTTACATTGTTTGTCTCATATCGCTCATCCTTTCTACAAATTATGTTTTATTTATTTTCCTATTTATTGTTTATCCCTTCCTGCTAGAACACACGGTTCATGGAACACAGGAAACTTGATGTTTTAATTTGCATCACATTGGTGCCCTGAACAGTGACAGATATCTAATAACTGCCAAATAAAGAATTTTATTTGGGGGTGAAGATTCAGTCTGCAAAGTAAGGCCATAAGTCATAAAGGGAAATACTTTCTGTTACTCCATCTTTTGTTTTTTAGGAAGCAAACTTTAGTCTGGGATATTCATGGATTGATAGTTGTGGAAAGAAAGAGGAAACAGAGAATAAGTCAAAGGAGAAACCATGTGGTATGAGCATCAGAATTCAGCCAATTCTGCCAATCCTCCAGGAAGCTCTGGGACTGAGATGCCATGTCCTTCCACCCCAACCTCAGCCAGTTCTTGTCTAAGGACCACCCAGGAAAAGTTCTGATGGTGCTGACTGCAGTTGAGTGTCAATATTTTTGGACAAAGACAAGAAGATGGTATTTTATCTAACTTTTGAATAAAAGGGAGAAGATCCTAAACCATGTTTGTGTATTGACGAACCACACACTAGCCAGTAGAACCAGCAATCAAAAGCCCCACCCCCACCTCCATGAAGCAAGCCAATAGATGCCAGCTAGTATTTGAGGGTTA
The DNA here is from genome assembly GCA_001685075.1 of Bramus lutescens. Classification (NCBI taxonomy): domain Eukaryota; kingdom Metazoa; phylum Chordata; class Mammalia; order Rodentia; family Cricetidae; genus Bramus; species Bramus lutescens. The sequence goes on along the minus strand of LOEQ01004708.1, from coordinate 175,066 downwards.
AGTTATGAGGGCCCTTTTTAAGGGTCAAAAAATCAGAATCTTGGGATTGTTCTTTTCTGTGTATTTTCCCAAATTTCTGTCCAAATGTTACTCGTATTCTCACAAGGGATTCTTCATTACAGATTTGATGTTTCCTCCTATTTATATACTATTCCACAGACTTATATGGCTATTTACAAGCAAGGGCAAGAAAAGTCTCTGTAACTAATGATGGTAATTTTACTCCACAGTTGAAATCTCCCAGATGTTTGCTCTGTTTCCTGCTATCCTGAGAGAGATTATAAATGAATTTGCTTGCTGAATTAACGTGTTACATCTCATTTTTCTTTCCACAAGTGACTCTGTACTCAAGAGCTTTCCTATTTTAAATTATTAAGCCTCCCTATGGTGTTAGGACTGGTTGACATTGCTGTCCATCTATCTGGATACAAAGTATGCCATTCCATTTGATCCAACAGCAGAATTTCTGTGGGCATAACCAGAACCAAATAGTTGTGCCAGGCACTCTAACCAAGGGGAAAAATGAATCATTCTTTCTAAAATTATTTAGAAAAACCATCTGGCATTATCACAATTTTTTTCTTGTAAACATATGTAAGCCATTATGCAACAGAAAGGAGAGAGACAAATAAGATTAAAGTTCAAATCTTCAACTGGTATCAATCAAGAGAAACTAGGACAGAAGATGGGGTGAGACCAAGGAATCTCAGGGCCCTGAGGGAGCGAATGAACTGAATTGTAGGCGAATACCTACTCCCCCTAAATTACTGCCACAAAACAAAGATGAAGCTCAATTTTGGAACTGTTCTTCCATTTTAAGTTTATTGCTTCATTCTTAGTTTATCGTCATTGTCTGAGAGCAACAGCAGTGGCTTCTTTCCATGCTTTTCTTGGGGCCTCAGAGTTTGCACCTTTGCAAAAGAATTCATAGCATTACCATTTAGCTAGAAATGAGAAAAACAGTGGAAAATGAGGAGAAATATTGTACAAGGTTGAATTGAAATAAAAAATGGAAACAAAACAAGCAACAGAGAGGCTAAATTCTTAGAAGCCACACACATCTTCTCTTTGGAAATAGGCGTCTGATGCGCTGAGAAACTTGGTTGCGTCCTCTGTCTTTCATAGAGGATAGAAAATGAAACTTCCTTTGGGGACAGAATAGGCATTGTTGGATCCGTGCATCCAGTGCCCCAAAGAGAATAGATTATAGTCAGGAGCCTGTAGAGACAACAAATCCTTAACCAAACGATCTTGAAAGTAGTCCCTGGCTGCATGCAGACACATTATATCTCTGTTCTTTATACCAGGAAGAACATAGGCTTGAAATGACCATCATACACCCAGCAAGGAAATCAATGACTACCACAAAAGGCAGAATTAAGACCTCAAATTAATCAGAAATTAGAAGCATGTAACCAAAACTACAGTAAAAAGGGATCTTATAAAATCCAAGCTTATATTTCTTTTATATTTCTTCTCTCTGTTTTTCTCTATCCTTTTAACCATCCACTTTGTACTGGCTAGTTTCACATCAACTTGGAACAAGATTTAGTCAGCATAGGGGAGGGGACCTTGTTTGAGAAAACACTTCCGTAATATCTGACTGTAGGTAATTTTTTAAATTAGTGGTCAAGAGGATTCAGTTAATTGGGGTGGTGTCAAACCTAGGCAGATTCTATAAGAAAACAGGCTGAGCAAGCCATGAGCAGCAAGCCAGTAAGCAGCAGTTTCTCATGGCCTTTGCATCAGCTTCTGCTTTCAGATTCCTGCCCTGTGTAAGTTCCGGCCCTCACTGCTTTTAACTGCTATATGGAACTGTGAGTAAAATAAACCCTTTGCTCCCTGAGTTGCCTTTGGTCATGGTGCATCATCACAGCAATAGAAAGCCTAACTAAGACACACTTACATACAACTGCTAAATTTTTTCTGTCTTTGATTTGATATGTGAGATGAAATGTTAATGATACACTACAAAGAAACAAGCAGCTGTTACAACTTGTAGAGTTGCAATCTTTGTGTAAAGATGGGGCACAACACTGAAGTGAATATCATAGACCAAAGGCAGGAGGGTCTGGTGGCAGAAGAAAAAATTAGCATACAACACGAAGCAGAAGCTTTGTTTGGGAACAGTGTATATGTGGTAAGTGGTAGGGAGTGGTGACAAGGACACAGACAGTCCTGGCCAGATGCCAAGAACCTCAGAGCTGACAGATATCTCTACATGTCCCTGCCTTCCTTCTCTATGTGTGTTTCCATTTTCAGCATGCAATGCAGCTGAACTCTAGTCCTCAGTGATAGACCAAGCAATTGTTTCCTGCTCTGAGACACACTGAGTTTCCATGCTGAAGGTTTTAGATGGGAATTGAGAAGAAATAAGAAGATTCTCTTTTGTTTCTGGAAAATAATGTCTAAAATGTACATATTACCAACTTTTTTTGTAGCAATGGAAATAGTTATATAGTAGGATAAGGAAAACATAACAATATAGTAGCAGATGGATAAACTTTTAGAAAGCAAGAATCTGGATCTTTGGCTCAAAATCCCAGGATCCACTTCCTGCTTCTTCCTGGTGCTGCAAATGGAAACTCTACAGCCACACAAACCACCATCCTGTTGTATTGATCACCCCCTCAGCATGTAAATGTCTTCAAAGAAAGTGTGACTGACCTAACTTGGATCATACTTCAACCACTATTAGGATAATGGAGGAGTCGGAAATGAGGAGGAACACTATGTGAAATGAGAGATGGTTAGATACACATCCAAAGGAAAGGATGCCGCACTGACCAAAACCAGATGGAGTCATTATAATTTGAAAACTGAGTGGATTTTTTGTTCTTGCTCCTAATATGATTGAAAAAAAATGTAGAGGAGAAAAGAAGGAGGAAATTTGGGAGGGAAGAAGAGGGACAGAAAGTGATTAAAACTCAAAAGATGTTAAAAGCCGCCAGTTTGCAGCCCAGAAACCTATGATAAATCCCCAGGGATGCAACCACAGCAGAGGCAACAGAGACATCCCAGCTGCTCTTGGACACGAGTGCTGAGGGCATCATTGTGTCATGGAAACTCTCTGGAAGCCTAATATTGTAATTGTGTCTAATCACAAGGGCATCTCCTCCTCACTCTGCATGTTTTACAATCCTAAATTGAATACTCTAACTGGATTAATGGCAAAAATAAAAACTAGGCCACTTAGCAAGGGTTATTTTTTCCATTCCTACAGAGTTAATTGAAAAGGGGGCCCATCTTCAGTTCTCCTCAGGCAGAAAACACATGGGACCCATTTACAAAATCCTCATTGGAAGCCACTATTGGATTCAAGGGCCCCCAGCCACTCCACCCTAGTCCAACACACTTAGAAGTTTTATTTTTATTAGCTTTGTAGCAATTAAAATAATGTACTAATATAACTTTAGTAGAAGACTTAGTTTATATTATTTTAAGAAAATTATTTAATTTGGTTTTCTGTTTCATTTTACTTTTCTATTGTTCCTTTATTTTACATGCAAAATACACTAACCCTTGACCAGAATTACTGCTTCTTATGGATAAGCATTGTAACTCATGGGAAGAAGAAATATTTCTACCAGTTGGAGTCTTTAAAGAAACTTTGATTTATGCATTTGTAAAATGGTTTATACAATTAAAAATAATGAGGCATCTCCATCTGTACTGTTGTAGAAAAGGATACTTACACTAAATTAAGAAATATATACTATATTGCATCATTTATTATTTTAAATAAAGTTGTATACATATGAAGAGAGTCTCAGAAAGATGTATATCCAGTGAAAGGATCAGATGGAATACTGTTGAAAAGTTATATGTGCTTTATTATATTCTTTGACTTTAAATCAAATATAGTACTAATACAACTAAAAGCTTAGCATTTTTATAAAGACTTTATTTAAAAGAGGTTAAAGATATTGATAAATATGGACCTGAGACTTGGCTCAGTAGTCTAGAGCACTTGTTGCTTACAGGGTACCCAGACTTGATTACCGATGTCCAAATGATGGCTCACAACCATCCTAACTCTAGCTTCAGGTAATCTAATACCCATGGGCACCAGCTGTGCATGTGATGCACATACATACATGCAGACAAAATATTCATACACATATGTCTGGAAAGTTTAAAACATTATTATGGACAAGGTGAATGGCTGCCCGATATCAACCGTGTAATCAGAATATTCATGTCTGTCTTTGGATTTCAAAGTAGGACTTTAGAGGCTGTCTACTGGTTTAGAGATTAGATTAAGGCCTTGTTGCAAGGGTGACATGCCTGCCACTGAATATTTTGCCATGGTCAGGTGAAACCTACACTCTACGAAATCATGCTTACTTGAGTTCTACTTATTATCTACTAACTGTGTTTTATATACTAGAAGGAAGCTTAAGGTGTAATTTTTATGACAAGAATGTAAATATTTTCAGTAAATATATTGTGAAACTACTGTAGTGTTTTAAAGATGTAAATTTCTTTTCATAGTCCTAACAATTCATCCAGTCATGGAAGGTACTTCCAACCCTTCCCTGTCATTTTCTTTGTCTTTCACTATGTACCATGCTGACCTCAAAGTCATGATGCTCCTACCTCCACCTGTGAAATGTTGAGATTACAGTTGTATACTACCATGCTCACTTACTTGCCCAGATTTTAGTCTTATTTTATTCATTTGGGAATTAACCCAGGCTCCTTTTATATATATTGGTCATAGACAGGTGCTCTATCACTGAGATATAGCCTTACCCTTGCTTTTATACTTTATTTCGAGCAAAATCTCACCAAGTGATCGAGGCTAGCCTTAAATTTACTTTGTTGTTGGAGGAGGCCACTTGTCCATCCCAGCCACTCAGAGCCAAAATAATCACACAGAAACTGTATTAATTAAATCACTGCTTGGTCCATTAGTTCTAGTTTTTTTTTATTGGATAACTCATGCATCTTAATTTAACCCATTTCTATTAATCTGTATATCACCATAAGGTTGTGGCCTACCAGCAAAGTTTCAGCACATCTGTCTCTGGTGACAGATACATGGTGTTCCCTCACCCCGCCCTTCTTTCTCCCAGCATTCAGTCCAGTCCTCTCTACCTACCTAAGTTCTGCCCTGTCAACAGGCCAAGGCTTTTTCTTTATTAATGGTAATCACAGCACACAGAGGGGACTCCTACATCATTTTGTAGCCCAGACTGACATTCTACCTACTGTCCTCCTGCCTCAGCCCCCTCAGAAACTGTAATTACAGGCCTCTGGAAATTGGTCCAGCTCTAGGGATCTTGGTAACAATAGAATCTTAGCTAGTACAGAGCAGTGCTGTGGAGCAACATTATTTTGGTTTAAATATCTTCAGTGGATTTTAATTCTCAATGGAGTTAATAACCAATGAGTTCCTATTACCAACTCCATTTTCTATGAGACAATCTAACTCAAAAGGTTATCTACTCGCATAAATGCATGAGAGGCAACATGGCTCTGGAGCTTCAATTCTCTCTACACTATGTAAAAACACACTTTGGCTTCAATACAGCTATATTCAAAACTCTACTCTCTCTACTCAGTGTTTTACCTTGAATAAATCATTAAGATCTTTGATTTTCTGTTTGATTAGTTTTTAAATTTACTCAACAGCAAGAACCACACTGTTTTAGTCAAAATGAAATAAAAAAGACATGAGCATCACATGTTGTGTTCAAGGTGTGGTAGTGGTTTCTATAACCAACACTGAGATGCTAGCATTGTAAGTAAACTCTTCTAGATGCACCGATCGTGCCTCCACCTTTCCAGGACTTTGCTTAATCCCTCTTGATCATAGTTCCTGCTTTTTGTCTCTAATGGAAACATTTCATCAGCTGAAGTTATTTTATCAAAATACAGATGCTAGTTATTGTATCCCAGCACCTCAAATCCATTGTATTTAAGTCTGAATTTGAAAGTGTTGTGCCAGAATACAATCTAGACACCTGTGATGAGAAGGGAGACCCATTGCTTACTCTTTGGAATGTCTTCTAAACCACTTGTATGTCCCTTGACATATGAATTATAGTATTCACTGATGTACTTGATATGTCATTTATTTCATTCTTTTGTTCCTGGTCCTTTATAAAACTGGTGTGTTTTGTTCCTGTTAATTAGTTAGGAAAAAAGCATGGTTGGAGTGTTAGACTTGAAGCCAAGAAATGCAGTTTGATTGAATCTCACTGTGGTCCTTAGAGCTCAAAAATCAAGATTTGTACCTATAAATTGCATGATATTTCATAGAAATGCAAGTAACATTCTGAGAAAGAAAATATAAATATATAAAGTCTATGAAGAAATGGACTGTTGATGTTTGTATTCCATGTCATACTTTCAGAAGAGCAATATTGGAGAAAACTGGTGAATCTTACTCTCAATAAAGAAGTTAAATGAAAGAAAAAACCAATAGGCTTATATACAAGATATATCCCATTCTAGATGCATATGGGAACAGAGATGCAGAATGCATATGACTTAAAATTCCCAGCAAGAGTGCAGAGAAAATGTCTCAGTAAGAGCACTTCCTGTACAAGCATAAGAACTTGATGGCTTGAATTTGAATCTCCAGCACCAATGTAAAAAGTCTGGTGTGGCATGTGTACCTATAACCCCATTATCAAGACAGTCACACAGATCTTGGAAACTGCCTGGCCAGCTTAGCCAAAATGACAGGCTTACAGTTCAGTGAGAGTTTCTCTCTGAAGATGGGAAGTTGTCAAGTGACAGAAGAAAACAAAGAAACACACATGTGCACGAGCACATGCACACGCACACACACACACACACACACACACACACACACACACGCAGATGCAACAAGAGCAGCCATGAAACAAAGCAAAGCACATACAAATGTCTCAACCAGTCTTAATTTAATCAAAGTGTTGATTAATTGGCTATTTGGGGGAGCTTTTGACTACTCTGTCATGTTTAGTTTCAATAAAGATAGGGATATTTGAATGATGAGGATGATGTTTTGGACTATGAAACTCACTTGAAGAAACAGAAGACTACATATCTTAGTTACTGTTATATTTCTGTGAGTAGACACCATGAACAAGTCAACTTATAAGTGAAAGCATTTAATTGGGAACTTTCATAGACTTTCAGAGGTTGAGTCCATGACCATGCAAGCAGGCATGGCACTAGAGCTTACATCTAGATCCCCAGGTAGCAAGCAAAGAGAAAGATACTTGCTAGCCAGGGGTGGGCTTTTGAAGCTTCAAAGTCTACCCCTAGTGACATACATCCACCAACAAGGCCACAACTTCTGTCTTAGTTAGGGTTTCTATTGTCGTAACACAATACCATTACAAAGAAGTAAGTTGGGGAGGAAAGGATCTAGTTGGCTTATACTGTCACATTGCTCTTCATCACTGAAGGGTGTCAGGACAGGAGCTCAAAGGGCAGGATATGATACAGAGACCATGGAGAAGTGCTGTTTACTGGCTTGCCTCCCAATTTGCTAAACCTCCTAGGACCACCAGGCTAGGGATGGCATCATCCACCGTGGACTGGGTCCTTTCCCACAGATCACCAATTAAGAAAATGTTGGATCTCACGGAGGTATTTCCTTAACTGAGATTCCTTTGTCTCTGATGTCTCTAGCTTGTGTCAAGTTGACATAACACCAGCCAGTACACCTCCTAATTGACTCAAGTGTTGCTTAGGAAATGAAAGTTTGCTAATTCTCCAATTCTATTCCTTATCCTTAGTTTACCATTAGAAAAATAAGGTGCACACATATAAAAATTATGAATGAATGAAAATATTTATTTCCAGTGTCATGCTTTAAGTGGCCCTACTCCAACAAAGAACGATATTGGAGAGTTTCAGGGAGTCATTCAGCCAATAAAGATGCTCAGGGGAAAAAAACAATCTGCTTACTTAGAAATATTGGATTAAACTAAACAGTGTATCAAAAATATTTGTATTAAATTCCCCTATAATCATTTTACAAAAATATAGTTTTTTAATTATAAGAATTTTTTATAAAAATAATTTTCAGGTGGGGGAGTTATATATTCCATTTTCAAGCACTGCTAAAATAATACAAAACACATAGAGCATATCAGTTTTAAAGTTAAAACTAAATAAACTGTGAATATCCTCAAACTTCTGTAGTTACTTCATGAAATGCTCAATAGTGTCCACCAACTTAGAAACAAATATTAAAATATATAAGCCCAAAGGAGCAATTCATATTTAAATCCTCACACTGTGTCAGTTGCTATTCCAATATTATTTATATTTCTGCATTTGTGAGATACACATCATTGTATCACAAATGTACCAAAAATTGAAGTTTATCATCTCCAGTGAAGATGACTGTATCAAAGATTCGAGACATACAAATGGATTTCCTATATTATTCTAGTTATTTAGCACTTCATCAACAATTTAAAAAAGAAAAATTTTCAAAGTTTTACCTAATTAATAAAAATCATACTTTGGAAAGATTATGTGAGATATAGCTATTATTGCTTCTGTTTATTTACTAAGTACATTATATTAATGAATAGAATAAATCTTTATTGTTACTGGTGTTCATTTTTTAATGTGAAATTATACACTGCTTTAAAGTTAAGAATGAAGTCTTTCCCACATTTTTCATTCCTCTAGTACTGCACAACTTCCTTTAAGGACATAGCTTCTATCTATAAAATATTTTATTGATGCAGAAGAAAATAATTTAAACAGAGATTAAATTTCACATTTTAATTCTAAGAACTTTTTAAAGTGGAAAATTATTTGGAAAGTTAGAGTTAGATATTTATGGAACCTTGAATTTCCAGGAGGAATCTTTGAGCTTTTTTCTCTCATAAACATCTCAGCAATAAATAAATAAATTCAATAACGTTAAAAATCCAGAACTGCAATCCTGCCCTTACTGTCCAGAGAGTTTCATTTTTGCCAGATCATCCCATTCAAAACTCTGCAGTGCCTTCCTGGACTAAAAATTAAAATATTTTAATCTTAAAGATCATCCTCTGTTATAATTTTTTCTTGAGACTATATTAAAGACTGTTTTTTTCATATATTTTCTGCCATACATCTATCTTGCTATTTGCAAAACTGAATAAATATTATCAACGACAGTTTCATTATTTCCTGATTAATCGTGGGAAAATAAAAGCCAATAAAATCAGAGAAGTCTCTTAAGCTGTGTGATACAAGTAATGGCTGTATGACTTACACCTTTCTCTTCTTGCCTTTTAACCAACTGTCAATGGTATCATTGGTTTTCTTCTTAACTGGAGCCACTCATAACAACGGTCTCTTAATTCCCACCTGAGGGATGTCTCTCGCAGCATGAAAGCAATGCCCAGGAGCACAAACAATACACCCGAAGGGCACCACAGAGCAAGCACTGACTGAACCTGTGTGTTTCTTTGTTCTCCTTACTGTTGAGCCATTTGTAGGAAACCAAAAACTGATTGAGATAGGAAATTGGAATATATTTTTTTATTCTCTTTCTCTTTCATCTCTCTTGCTTTCTGATATTTGGTTATTTTCATGAGCAGTTAATTAAGTAATATCTTACTCTACCCTTAGGGTAAAAGGGACAACTAGAGCAGGAAACCAACCAATCTCTGAGCACCCTGACTCTGAACCCAGAACCAGGGAAAGAAACACACTCTGGATCTGAGACCTGAGCCAGGGAAAGAAACACCTTTATCCCTGAACCCAGGACTAAAGACACATGCCCTGACTCTGAAACCAGTGTCAAAGAAACATTTTTGTCCCTAGAATCAGAGACAGTGAAAGAAATATGCTCTGGTCCTAAAAAGGACCAGTGAAAGAAACATAGTTTGGCCGTGAAATCAAAGCCATCACTGCTCCAGACCAACCAAACTAACCAATCCCTGAGCAGGGAAAACTAACCAATCCCTCTTCTCCCTGGGAAAACTCTGCCCCTAAGAAGCCCTATATAATCCCCTCTGCCTGTTCAGTTAGAGGCTTTGTTTTTCCCTGGCAGAGGCAGTTACTCTCCTGGACTCCTCCTTCCCAAATAAATCTCTTTCTCCAAAGAGTCTTGGGTGAGGATCTTCATTCACCAGTGCAGAATAGAACAACCTGGCTGGGATGTACCTCACGGGATTGAACTGAAAAACCTTGCTGAGATGCTTTCTTAGGGGGCTGAGCAAGGCAGAGCAGAACAGAAGAACCTTGCTGGGACACTCCCAAAACCAATCTGAACAAAGCTGAGCAGAAAAAGTAACAATTTTTCACTGGAGACTGAGGAGATTGCTACATTTCTGCGGGGGCTTCCCCTTCAGCAGAGTGTTAGCATAAGAAGTAACAACTCGGGTGGGAGAAGAAGCTGGTGGACATTCCCTTAAGGGAACAGAACAGAACTCAGCTGTAGCAGCTCTCCAGGAGAAGAGCAGGATTGCTATATCCTGCCAGGAGACCACCCCCCACCACACCCCAGCTTCAGTTAGCCTGGCTTCCAGATAGTCAGGACACCTGGAGGACAGAGCTGTCCCTTTGTGGCTCCAGTCTCCAGAGCTGTGCTTTTGCAGCTCCACCCCTCCAGAGCTGTCCTGTTGGGGCTCTAATTATAGCCTGGCTTCCTGAGATAAGTCAGAATGTCTCTGCAACTCTACAGCTGTAGCACATTCCCCTACACTACCTACATCAAGTTTTGGGGTTCCTTTTTGATAGTTTTGATGAATTTATAATCATTAGCTATAAATTTTATTCACAACTTACTAATAGCAAAGTGACTACAATTTGATTATTCTGCCAATAACAGGAATCAGAATAAAAAATTTTCTCTATAAAAAGCAGGTTAGGGTTAGGGTTAGGGTTAGGGGCAGGCATAAAAGTCTCCTGGATAAGATAAAGATAAGAAACAGGATTAGAGACTTGGTATATTTTTATTTCTCAAGCAATGCCTGAGTCAATTAAACCATAAGAAAGATTGTCAAAGTGAGAAGTACTCACTGATAATGAATAATGAAAATCTCTTTCATGTGACTGCACACAGCTCCTTAACTCGTTTTAATGGAGCATTCAATGTCAGTACCATTTGATGACTTTGCTTCACATTGATTTTCACTGTTTTATACCTTCTTAGCATCAAACACCTTATTTTCTATACATGTAATGATTTAAAGTATAAATCATCTGGGAAAGTAATGTTTTAACAAGCCATCCTGTGTCATACATGACATAAGCATGGCTATCTGTATTCTAGCAAAAATTTTGCTCATTTAGAGGGACAAATTTCTGAGAATTTCATAGACATTCTCTCAACTCAGAAATTTTAAAAAGATTATTCATTCTTTATCACCATCTTTGTGTCGAATAAGCATCAGAGTAGCTGTATACTTTATTAATATTTTGTGGGTATTATATTTCTCATGTCTAGCTGAATCTGTCTTCCTGAATCTATATCTGTGCTTCTTTCTACTCAGGGGACAGCAGACAGCAAAAGGTTTTTTTTTATTTGCTATATTTATTGCCAATGACTTAAACATATTTTGTAAAATTATAAAATGAAACTAATCATACATTTTACTATGCCTGTTACATTCCTATACTCAATGGAAAGTCCATAGAGGCTCCCTAACAATTTTTTTTGCTTGATTTATACAAGTACATATACTGACACTTTCTTGATGTCTTAACTAGCATCCACAAAATAGACTTCATTGTGGCATTCCACTTTAATGCATTTTATGTAATAAAATATTTTGCTCTTCTTTTCATTTTTGAGACTTCATACGAGTATGCACTGCATTTTGATCATATCAACCCATGTGATATGTCCACCTCCTCTTAGGAATTCCCACCCCACCTCCTCCCAACTTCGTGTTCTCTTTCCACAGCATAGTCTTAGTCCAACACCAGAATATTAAATACCAAATGATACATGTGTGTGCAAGTTTCTAAAACAGTAGGTTTACGTGCTTCTTTTTAGACACCCTTAGTGTTGGTTGTTAGTCATCACTCTCCCACCCCGTCCTCTTCCTTATTCTCCCAAACCTTTCCTAACTTCAACCTCTATCCAGCCACCTCATTATCGTCTCTTCTTCACAGCACTGAGCCAGAGTAGATTTATTATTTTTGTAAAAATCAATATTATAGTTTAAGCATGTATATTACTTAGGGGAAAATCGAACATAACCAAGGCAAAATAATTTGTTCAGAAGCCAATAAACAGTATAACCATTATTCAGCTATCAGGATGTAAAACTCGTACCACATAGTCTTTCTATTATGTCTTTCTGAAAGGAACCAAACCATAGGTATAGCTTTACATATCAAATTACTGTACTTTATTGAGACAGATTAAGATAAAATTATTTCTAGTATTCATTTACTATTTGTGCTTTGTCTGTTTCCTTCTAGCTGGGCATAAAAGTAGAATATTAAAACCTCAAGCTGCTGTTGACCATTTCATGAAGGGAACATAGCAATTTATGGATACACATTTTAGTTAATTTTAGTTTTGAAATTGATATGCACAACATATTTCATATAAGTTTAGAAGTGTTTAGAACTGGAACATCTAACTTTCCCCTTGAATCTGAAAGTCATTTAATAGAGAATGTTTCGATAATTTAAAAACTATATTTTTCCAAAAAGATCAGAGGAGAATTTACTCTGAATATTTCTAGTTCATGTAGACTCAAATGCATAAAACATGGTATGGGCGGTGGTGAATGGATGGTCCTTGAGGATTAAATAAAGCACCCTTTTCCCATCAATACAATGTTTGATGGAGTAGAGTGTAGATTAATAACTTGGAATACTCAGTATTAATTTAAAATTTAGGAGCCTTGAACAGAAGTCATACAGGAAATGTGGGGAGGAAGAAAAAACAGAATAAAAAAGCTGAAAAAGAAAGAGTGGAAGGGAGGAAAGAAATGACATAGGGATATTTTGCTGCTTTTTGAGAATAATTGATCCTTTCTTAGGGAGCTAGGTTACCAATAACTTATCCATCAACGTCACTCAGAGACAGAGGATGAGTTTTAGACAGAAGTTTATTGTCAATTCACATGTGAAAAATTAATAGAGAATGAGAGAGAGAGAGAGAGAGAGAGAGAAAGGAAGAGACAGAGAGAGATATAGGAAGAGAGAGTTCCCACATAGCAGGGGGTCCCAGGATACAGGTATCACTGAGATGGCTACTGTGGAGGTAATAAGGTTTTACTTGATGGGGGAGAGGGATAGAGAACAAGAAAGTCCTTAGTATGGTATCTAGATGAAGGACAATTCTTTAGGGGGAAAGAGAATTTTTTCTTAAAGCAAAAGCAAAGACAAACACAAAAGCACAGATCTTCCTTCTGGGTTTGCTGACATTTGACCATGAAGAAACCAGAAATATTTGAGTCACACATTTCTGGGTATCTCTGGCCTCTAGCAAAGATAAGACTACAGGACTTTTCAACTATTAGCCAAGAAATAAACTAGTCACTTTCCATTGGGGTCCTTTGCTTACATGGCTAATGCCTACCTTCTGTTTCAGTCAGTATGGATGAGGAAATTATTACTGATATTGAGGTAATAGTTTGATGCTATTTTTCAATTTTGAATATACATCAGCATGTCTTAAACTTTTTAATCATATTACTTTACATTTCCTCCTAGCTCTGAACTCAAAGTCAGGAATTTTATGTGTAGACGGTTTATCTGGAGTGTCTAAGGTGATGCAGGTATTTGGAAGCATGAAGAGTCATCTAAAAGCTTTTTGAAGCAGTTAGGATCATAAATGGTGGCAGAACTGCCATTCCCTTGCCAAGTGCAGTGCTCTGTCTCTCATTCCATGGTTTTCAAACCTGACTCCATGCCAGACTAACTCTAGGAGTCTCTTTAAAACACAGTATGGCCAGGTCCCATGCCCAGAGAATCTAATTCACTGAGGCATAAAATGGGAGCAAATAATTTATATCTCTCTCAAGTCCCCTGGTGATGTTGATTCCGCAGGTCTGATGATCACTTTCGATAGTTTCCTTGATTGAACCCGTCATCTATGAGTTAGGCTTGGGTAGGAGGCCTGTTTCGGTCACTGCTCACGTCTTGTGTATGAAGTCTCGAATTTGGTGCTCAAGGGGGGATATTTAAGCAGGTTGCCTTTTTGGAAGAGATATTTTTCTCAGGGGAGTTAACACCATAGATTAAACACAGACAACAGCATGGTGTGTGCTCTGGGGAGAATTCAAGTAAAGTGGGATTCCCTTCCATAGAGGGAGTTCGGAGTCTGTCCATGTAGCTGATGAACAGTACACACTTTTAGTCATGTCAAATCCCCGAGGGAACAAGCAGGAAGGAGGTAAAATTTTTGCCTTGTAGTTAATCTGTGTCCATCATGAAGGATGTGCTACATTCAGCCCTGAGTTGCTTAGGATTACACATTTCCTGGGACTGGTAAACTTCTTTGAGGAAGAGAGAGAATCACAGGTTTACAGGAATTCTCAGTAGCAGGCTTTAACATGTCCTTGCAGTAGTAAAACTAACAAAATCAACTATGAGGATGGAAAGAAATTGCTGTGAGTTTGGTCCGAGTATCCTCCAGCCCAAACCTAATACTACATGTATTAGTACTAGGAAGAGCAGCCACTATTTGGAATACAAATCTAATTCTTCTTTGCTTTGAATGGCTTTTCCACACTGGAAGAATGAATTCCCTTTTCTTTTTCTCCTGTCACCTTCCTATCACCACTCTGCTTCCTTCCCACTGGTCCTGGGTCTGGATTCCCTAGACAATGGTATCCAGGCTTCTTCCTACGCGTTTACGCTTCCACATTCACTACACTGAAACTTGGCCTTTTACAAATGGACGAGGGAATTGTAATTTATCCTTTCATTTCCAGAAGAGTTTCAGGAAATTTGACTGAGACTAAGAAAGATAAGAATTTTTTAGTCCTGAAATGACTCTGCTTTTTGATCACAGAAATACAAGGAGGCCTACTTGGACCTAGAGATAGTCCATGTTGGTTATTGAAACACACCTGCTCTGGCTTGTGCCATGCAAGACAACGTTAAAGGGAATTCATTCCTGTGAGCCTGCAATTCTTTCTCTTTCTCAAAGGAAGTTCACCAGTCCCAGGGAAGGTGTGATCCTAAGTAACCCAGGGCTGAATGTAGCACATCCTTCTTGATGGGCACACATTAACTAAAATGCAAAAATTTTACCTCCTTCCTGCTTGTTCCCTCCAGGATTTAACCTAGCTATAAGTGTGTACTGTTCATCAGCTACGTGAACAGGACTGCAGGTGCTCTCTCAGAGTCTAACACATCTTCAGTACAAAATAATTCCTTAAATGGGTCTGGTCTCCAATTAATTTCATGAGGGATGCTACCCTAGTGAGAGAACTGAATTTTAAACTCTATTTTTTATTGAATATTCCTATAAAATGAAGTTCTTTAGACTTCTAAAGAACTTAACTTACTGAAGAACTTGACTGCTAAACTTAGTTTATATTATCTTTTAAACAACAATTTTATCTATTCAAATTATAGAGTATAAAACTGTTAGAAATATGTTTAAAATGCCCTGAAGTTGAAAACTCTGAGAGTATTCACATACTACCTTATTGTCCCCAAATCTCAGTCTGTAACATAAAATAACATAACTCTGTGAGTCAGGGAGTTATGACCACAAATATCATAGTCATTTATTTCTCTTCAGTATCTCTCAATAAAGAAATATTTGGATGAATGAAAGGAAGGATTGTGAACTATATGCCTGCAAGACATATTCCACACATTTCTTTTTGGAGTTTGTTATTTTATTGCTAGGTCAACATCCATTCTATTTTATTAAAGAAAGATCATTAAGCATTTCAAAATCATAAACATTTCACATTAAAAACTCCTGGTATCTTAGCGGTAAAGTAGCTATGATTGGACATAAATCTAACATAGACCGAGTTTCTTTGTCATGTCTATGATCTGCGATTTAGGATACATGCCTTGTTTTTCTTCCCTATAGGCCCATCAGCTAGAGAGGAGAATTCTTCTTTGTCTTATGCAATGTTCCTAAGTCTCCTAGGTCACAAATCATAGAAAAGCAATATGGTTGTATTCTGATGGGGATTCAGCAGAAATATCCTCAAGGTACTTTTGCCAAATGCATTAAACTGATCTCCTGAAGCCTTCCAAAAAATATAACAGGGATATGTGGTCAATGTCTTCTGGATTCTGAGTCATTTTTATGAGTAATATGGTATTTGATCAACTCAGCAGTTTCTCCATTTTTATAATATAAAAACTGTAATTTAGGAACATGAAGAAACTCAGAAGAATGAGGTTGGGAGAAATGAAGGGCTATATACCCCAAAGATGGGCCACTGGACTACAATGCAGTTGGGTCTTCTGATAGAGCTTAGCTCTTAGATGCTGACGGACCAGCACGGAGAGCAAGGATGTTATCCCAAGAAGCACAGAGTCAGCTCTGTTGCATAGCACTGATTTTCAGATCTTCTACCTCCTTCCTCCTCCTTTCCCTCTTTCATATCTTAAATAAGGTCTCCGCTGAGCAGCTTAGCTGCTAATTATAAACAAATTTCTTCAGCTTCCATGCTGCAAGGATATTATTGAGGTAGAGTGGTCCCTGTCACTTACTGAGCCAATTATGTGTCATGTACAGTACAATTTCAACATATTGAGGGGGTAGTTTGTCAATGACAATCAAAAAAGAGAGCTATGGTCTTCTCAAAGCCCAGATAGAGGGAACCGAGATTTCCTCATTTGTTAACAATGATATGGGTTGTGCTCTAAACAAAATGCTGAAACGCATAGTAAGTCCCACCCCACAAAATAGGGTGCTGTGGGTTATTATATGTCAACACCTTGTTTTCCAGGTGATGCCGGGGACAAGCAGTGAGCACTCTTTTCAGTCAGTATCCTTGAGAATAATAAATAAATAATAGACAGACAGACAGACAGACAGACAGACAGACAGACAGACAGAGATGGATAGATAGAGGCAAACTACTGTTAAGGTGACCACATCTGCCCCAGAAGCAATTTTTCCATCTATTAGGGTGGATTTGGGGATTAACAGTCAGGTAAAGGCATTCTTCTCTTCTACAGTTTATAAATAAGAGCCTAGATTTAGATTCTCTCTGATTTCTTTTGAGTTAGATCTCTTATGAAATCCTGAACAAACTTAAAAAAATCTTATTAAGTTTCCCTTCTGACCTTTCACCTCACCTCTCAAGCACTCTGTAAGACTTACTATACATAGTCTAGCCCATCCAGGGACCAAGATCTGTCTTCAGTCACCCAGCTGAGGCTTTTACTTGCTGTATTCCCAGTGTCCTGGCTGCTTAGAGCTTCTTATCCTCTTCAGCTCATTTGTTGGCCTTCCACATGGTATCGGGGCTCAGAAAATGATACTCCGAAGTCAAGCCCCCACTACTAGTTTGTATCTGGCAAAGTATCTCCTATAGGTCATCCTTTCCTTATAGATTAAAATATAACTGACAGAAGCATTTCCCCCAAGGTGTAGAAACCAGGATCTCATTTTTTCCAGATCCAGCTATTTAGCCTCACTAACTTTCCCCCGTCTTTTTACAAGTTCTCCATGAATTCTGTGACTTTACCTCATTTCATTGTGATTCCCATTCTGGAAGGTTCTGTTGCATACCTGGAAGGAAGAAAACCTCCCTAGCAGCCAAGGAAGAGTCTAGAGACAGGCAGACCATTTCCTCAGTGTGTTTGTATTAGATCACATCCTTTTTGTTCAGTAAAGTTTCTGCTTGGCTGTCCATTCTTGGTTGAACCTAACCACCAAAGTGGATAGTTCACTCTGGGTCCTTGTGTTTTCAACGCGATTGTTCCTGAGTCATGTAAAACTAAGAGCAAATAAATCTGCTGTGTTGTCTCTCTGGTTAACCTGTCTTTTATTATAGTGGTGTCTAATACAGTCTGTTGTAATAGGGTGTGAAGGATTTCTCCCTTTCTGTTCTAACAGCAGAAAGCTCTAGGTACTTTGGATACTAACAGGTAAATGATCCAATGCTGAAATATGGTTAAGCTTGATTTTTTAAAATTATTTATTTATTTATTTGTAATGTGAGACTTGGTGAAATAGAACACCAGGTTTTCAGTCACATCATGGAAAAGAGTGTCATATTATGGGTTATTTCTAGTGTCCTAAGAATCTTTGAACTATTTTACTTTATTTTTGGTGCTGGGCCTTACACACTCTAAGAGACTTGATACATAATCTTTCCTTTCATCCTTATGACAGCCAACTGAAGTGGGTATTACCATGTTTCTGTCACAGACACAGGCTTTATAGTCAGTAAGAAACCTGCACTCAGCCTGAGCTGAGCGAGTGGGTCAGAGGTCATTCACTGAGCCCAGGCTAGTCCTTGCACCACTGGGCCTTCTCCCACACCACTGTACTTCTTTCCACTTCCTGGTTGTGGTCAGGTGTCTCTCTTTTTTCTGTACCTTTATCACACTTGGAGCAGTGTGAAGGCCAGCTACTAGGCCTGGTTTTCAGTCACCCAGGGGTTAGGTGAGTGTCCGCAGACTCCTTCGCTGTCACTTACCATTCTTTTGTGTGTATCCTGTTGTAGGACAGCCCCTCCAACTAAAACGGACCTCACTGTGTGAAGAAAGAGAACTTTCTGAGAGTGTGGAAAGCTTCTGATCTGGAGACATCGCTTTGTAACGTCATATGAAAATAAAACAGGCTCTTTATCATTGTGTCTGGAAAGTCAACCAAACACCACTGGAGTCCAGGTGTGCACCATCCTGAATGCACTGGATCTCCTCTGATAAAAGCTGCTTGAGGGCAAGAACAATGTGAATCCTTTTTTCCAACCTCCCGTTATGATCATGCAGCTCCTAGCAGTGGAAAATAGCTGATATTTGCACTTACTTCTCAATTTGCTTTCTCCTGTTTGACTGTTTTGTCATTTTTTGACTTTTTTAGTTCTTCCTTCATTCTTACTGTACTTATTATTAATGTGTGCGTGTGTCTCTGTGTGTCTGTATGTGTGTGTGTGTGCATTTGTGTATGTGTGTGTGTCTATGTGCACTGAAAGACAAATGCCTTTGGAGGTCAGAGGATAATTTCTGTGTGCATTTGTGTATGTGTGCGTGGTGTGTGTCTATGTGCACTGATAAACACATGCTTTTGGACGTCAGAGGATAACTTCTGAAAGTCAGTTCTCTCTCTCCACCAGGCATCTCTAAGACTGAACTCAGGTTGGCAGGTTTACAAAGCAAAACAGTTTTACTCACTAAGCCGTATCACTGGTCCTCTTTTGTTTTGTTTATTTGGATTGGTTGGGTGGATAGTTTTTGTTTCTTTGTTTTGTTTGAGATGTGGTCTCACACTGTAGACTTAGCTGTCCTACAGCTCATTACATAACCCATAACAATCCCTTGGTCTCAGCTTTCCAAGTGTTGCGACTACAGACATGAGCCACCACAAACCACAGCTGGGTCAATTGTCCCTCCTCTTTCCAGTTGCCCAGGTGACAATATGATTCTCTTTGCTAGTACCTGTACAGGTGAAAATGGAAACAACTAGCAATGTGGGGCCAAGATAACAAGCAGATCGCAGCCCCAGACACAACACCAGAACTTGCGTCATTGTTGTGGCATCCTGGTGGTCAGTCAACACTTGACAAGATAAATCAGGAGGTCATGCAATTTGCCTGTCAGCTGGTCATCAAGACCAATTCCTAATGTGTGCAGATGGTATTTCATACTGGCTGTCCTTCCTGGGTGTGGAAGGTGAGAGTTTTGAAAATTGTAATAGGCAATCCAATCCTTTGTTGGCCACATGATGCCAGGATGGCTTTGGAAAAATGAGGTACAGGTAAAGAGATATAGGTTTCTGGGATAGCTAGAAAAAGCATGGAGATAAACAGTTTAGATTTCTCCATAGATTTAATCTTTGAATATTCTAAAGGAAGTGAGGGTACAACTAAAACCATATTAACCAAGGTGGTGAAACAAAGGCATGATTAGCAGCTAAGAGGTCACCATACTTGCCTTGAGTAGTTGATTTGGGGATTTCTGATTTTGAAAAATTCTTACTGAATTTTTTGAAAACGCTAATAAGATGCAGTCTTAGAGACAGTTTTGTCACCCCTTGACCTGTTGGACATTATCATTTAAAGAATATATTTGGGGGACTGTGGAGACATTGTGTTGACTGAGGTTTCTGTCCTGCCTGGTTCCCGCAGTCGTTAACTCCCAAAGAAATCACACAGAGGTCTACATTAGTTATAAACTTAATGGCCCATTAGCACTCAGGCTTCTTATTTACTAATTCCTGTAATTTAGATTAGCCCATAATACTGGTCTGAGTTAGCCATGTGACTTGCTACTTTTTTGGGGCAAGGCAGTCACATTTTGCTTCCTTTGCAGCTGCATCCCAACTTCCTACTGTGCTTCCCTCTTCCCAGATTTCTCATTGCCCTGACTCTACTTCCTGCCTGGTCACCCGGCCTATACTTCCGGCCTGGCTACTGGCCAATCACCATTTATTTAAAACATAAGTGACAGGGTACAGACCATTGTCCCACAGCAACATCGCAAGGGTAGAGTGCTGCTCCACAAGCAAGAAGACCCGAGTTCAGGGTCTAATATTCACTGTGTAGAAACAATGTAGGTTTTCAACCCTAGCTGTGGGTTACAGTCAGAAAGATTCCCAAGGCTTGCTAGTCAACCAATGTAGCTGAAACAGGGAACTCCAAGGTCAGCAAGAAACCCTGTCTTAAGGGAATAGTGAATACAAGGGATATCAGGCTTGGGTATAGACATTCACACACACACACACACACACACACACACACCATATGTTAGAAAATATATTTGGTTTGGGGCAATAAAAAACAGGTAGCTAAACATGCATATATGAGGAGAAAAGGGCAAGTAACTGATTTGATGACCTGCATATGTAACATGAGGGCCTTCTGTTGGGGTTTCTGTCCTGTCCAGTTCCCACAGCTGGTTAGCCCCAAAGAAAATCACACAATCTATATTAGATATAAACTGATTGGTCCATTAGCTCAGGCTTCTTATTAACTCTTATCACTTATATTAACCCATTATTCT
>LOEQ01004708.1:118751-129643 GCA_001685075.1 Bramus lutescens | reverse complement strand
AAAGGGGAAAACTTACAGATCACCATCCCAGACCACAGCCCTCTGCGCAATCAGAAAAGGAGCCTAGTCCCCGGAAGGGGAGCCAGAAGCCAGAGAGGGAGCGGAGGGCAGTTGCTGCTTTTTTAAAGAGAGAGAGACCACGCCCCAATGGGCTGGTATCTCAGCGGCTATTGGCTAAAGGAGCAGAAGGAGCTCCCGCAACATTAAGATGTTTGTACTTGCATTTTCACAAAAATAGAAGCTAGTTTACTGATTTGGGATATCCTTCTGTATATGTGTTGCTTTTATTGATTGATGAATAAAGTTGTTTCAGCAAATGGACAGCCAAAATATAGCTAGGCGGGAAGTCCAAAAAAAGATACAGAAGAGAGAAGGCAGAATCAGGGGACAGTATGTAGCCACTAGGGAAGCAAGATGTGAGCTAACAGGCCATGAGCCTGCTACTAAAAGAAATGGTTAATTTATAGTTAGAGCTGGGTGGTAAGAGGCCTAAACCACTGACCAAACCATTGTATTTAATATATTAGCCTCTGAGTGATTATTTTATAAGTGGTTGCAGGAGCCCTGGTGGGTGGGAGAGAAACCAGAGACCGGATGGGACGGAGAATACTTCTAGTTACAGTTTACAATTGAGGTATTGATTATAATGCTATATATTAGTTAAGAAGTACATTAGCTAAGACTACAAGGCTAAATAAAATAAGTAAATACTTAGCTTTAATAAAAAGGAACCATTTGAAATTAATTGCTACCTCTCTTGCACTAGATTAAATATTTACAGCGAGACATATTTTATAATGTTCTCAACTATCCTGCTTTTCTCTCTGCTTTCCATATGAGAAAATAGAAAATAGTTTTTAGACATTAAAAATGTCTTGATTAAGATAGAAAAATCTTAGTATGTAAGGATAGATTTATGGCTTGATGACAGAGAATTCATATAACCAGATTCAAAACAGAACAAATAGCAACAACAGACAAAAATAAGTAAACACCAAGCTGAACTTGAATCTACACACAGTATGGATCTGAAGCACCCAAACAAATATTGAATTGATCATTTCAAAAGTATTAAAGAGTTGCAGAATTATACCTTGTATTTCCATCTCACACTCAGTGTACTCAGAAAGATAAGAAAATAATGGTATAAAGGTACCAGAATGCCTTGCTGAACTCCTAGGATCTATTATATACTTCACGTTGGACAGGAACTCAGTAACAGCATTCTCAATGTGAGCTATAAAAACACTTTAAATCGTGCTCTCAAGCCAAATGGACTAAAAGCAGTCAGTTTACAAAGAGCAGCGTCAGATGTGATGTAGCCCTCTTACATTTCGTAAATAAAGAGGTTAGGGGAGATAGTTTCCACACGAGTAAAGAGTGCTTGGTTTCTAGATCATGCTGCTAAAGCTTTTCAGATGAGCCTTCAGGGTTTCCCATGAACTGTTGAAGAAGAGAAAAAGGTGAAATGGAGGCAAAAAATTGAACAAGGAAATTTCTACATATATAAATAAACTCCTTAGTTCACATACTTGTTGTCAGGGTTCGCAATACTTGTTAAACACTGGATTTACCTAGAGTCCTATATTAAACAACTAGGTTCATGTCATACAAATTAGAAAGCATCAGCAGTAGGAAGGGTAGTCTATCCTATCCTGTGCTCGTTTCTTACAGTAGCCCAAGCTTGTGAGGATTCAAAGACTAGCAAAGAAAATGTAACTAGATCCAGCCAGGAAGGGTTCACACACTGACAACTCACTCTGAGACTTAGAAAAAAAGAAGGTGCACAGGCAAAACAGTCACTGTGTAGGGTGGGTAGAAGGGAAAGGCAAGGAGCTGATCTTGAAGGCCATTTGGGTTGTCATATGCAGGTGAGTATTGAGCAATGGGAAGTCACTGAAAGAGTTTAAAGCAGGTATTCAGATTTACAGTGTGGAAAGATTAGTTTAAAAGCAAGAGAATTTCCCACAGTATTTAGAGATGGAAGACCTTCAGTGGGCATCCAAGTGAAATAGTTCTTATTCCTCAAAGCACTGAAAGGAAGCATGCTCCAATCATAGAGATGGTTTTCAAGTATTATATTTTCTCATGTGCTTTTACATGGAGTGAGTGTAATCAGTGTTGATTATTCTTCAAGACAGAAGTAATAACTATGCTTTGCGTGCTTTCTGTTCTCAATGCTCTACCTCAGGACAGATAGGAAACCATCATAAAGATGGTCCTTACAACAGTTTGACCTATGTGTGTTAAGGCTCATTATTATACAAAAGTTATTCATATTTACTAGAAGACGCCACTTTGAATTGAGATATTATTCCAAGTTCACTTCATATTCAATGTTTATGATACTCTCTAAAGATGCCGGGCAGTTGACAAAAGCCACAGTTCCCGATCAACTACATTACAAGTGTCAATAATGGATAGTCTACAATATTTTTCATTGGGAAACTGAACATCTGATTGGGTCAATGTATTAAATGTGTTTTCAATTTCATATTTTCTATGTGTGCTAGATTCATTGAGAAGAAAATCTCATCACCTCATCATATGTCCAGAAGCATCTGTAATTCAAAAATTGCCATTGAAGCAGGGTAGTTAAGGTACTTATATGGTGTATCCTGATACTATTCTATAATATAAAAAGAATCAAGAAAAGGGAAGCCAAAGGCAGGGGATCAGTCTAAAGTCTTAGAACAGAATCTAAGAAATCATTAGAGATAGAGCAAAGGCACCACTTTTAAAACCTTTTTCTTTTACTTTTTGAGAGTATAATTACATAATCTTCCTCTTCCCTTTCCTCCCTCCAAACCCTCCTGCTTATCCCTCCATGCTCTTTTTCAAATTCATGGCCTCTTTCTTCATTAATTGCACACAGAAACTCTCTCTCTCTCTCTCTCTCTCTCTCTCTCACACACACACACACACACACACACACACACACACACGGAAAAGTACAACCTTCTCAATCTGTATAATGTTGCAGATACGTATTTTTTTTCAGGGCTGACTTATAGGCAGAGGCTGCTTGTTCTTCCCCAGCTGCCCAGACCTGAAATAATCACAAGAAACTGTACTAATTACAGCACTGTTTGGTCAATAGCTTAACTGTATTTCTAGCTAGCTCTTAGATCTTAAATTAACCCATTTCTATTATTCTGTGTATTACCACCAGGCTCATGAATTACCGGCAATGTCTCTTTCGGTGGCTACATGGCATCTCTCTGACTCTTCTTTTCTCTTCTATCTCTGCTTGGAATTCCCACCTTGCTCAATTCTGCCCTGCCAGAGGCCAAAGCAGCTTTATTCGTTAACCAATAAAAGCAACACATATGCAGAAGGACCTCCCACTGACCATTTGGTATTAGACAACCAAGAAGTGTGGTCTCCCTGGGGAATATTATTTGTCCTGCTCTTAACATGTTTTAGTTGTCTGTTGAAGAAGACTCCTGTTATTGTGCAATGCCAGTCGTTGTGGTTTATGGAAACCATATCTGAGTGGCACTGTTGGGTGCTTCTTTCTTCAATGCTTTGCATGATGTCTTCCAGTACCATGAAAGCTAGCCCTCAGAGAGGAGGCCACCAGGTCAGTTCCAGCTTAGGGGCCTCTAGACCTTGGGTCTGAAGTGCATAAAATATCTTCAGCAACAGAGATATGCCTTCTCCCTCTAAAGATAACTAAGGGCAATAGTAATACCCTGTAATGTTTTGAGAATTTCTTAGGCAATCTTTGACCAACAGCTCATAAGAAGGCTTCTATTTTTGATATTGGAGACTTTGTTAAATGGTCTTTGGCTTTGGAGTGAGCATTGTCAGCTGAAATTGTAAATTTTTATTTAAACTCTATGTGTATATGTATGTATACCTATACTTATGTATATTTTTTCTTTTGAGACAGGGTTTCTCTGTGTAACAGTCCTGGCTGTCCTGGAATTCACTACGTAGCCCAGAGTAGCCTTGAACTCACAGAGATCCACATACCTCTACCTCCCAAGTGCAAGCATTAACATGACTTTCTCAGACATCATTACTGTCATTTTAGCCTCTTTTCACTTCTGTATTTATCTTCACTCCCCCTACCCAACCACCTATTTTCCCCATCAGATGACTTAGACCCAGCTATTCCCATCTTTATTGTTCCCCCTTCCTCTGCCCAAGAAATAGTCCATTTTTATTTGTCTTGCTTCTTCTGTACTTCAGGATGTGTATTCACACCTGAAGATTTGGAGTTAAGAACCTTAAATGGGAGAACATAGGACATTTGTCTTTCTGAGACTGAATTACCATGCTCAATATGATCTTTTCTGTTTACATTCATTTATCTGAAAAGTTCATGATTTAATTTTTCTTTACAACTGAACGGTGTATATGTACAAGATTTTCATAATCCACATGTTAAATTATGGGTATTTAGGTTGTTTCTATTTCCTAGCTACTGTGGGACAGAACAGCCATGAACATGGCTGAGCAAGTATCTGAAAAGTGGGCTGTCAAATCCTTTGGGCATTTAGCTGAGCCATATGGTAGATTTAGTTTTTCTCCAGACTTTTTCATGACTGAACCAGACTCCAATCCCCCCAGTCCAAGTGAATGAGTGTTCTTTTTTCACATCCTTTCTAGCATATGTTGTTGATTGTTTCATTGATCTTTGTCATTCTGATTAGGGTATAATGAAATCTCAAAGTTGCCTTGATTCATATTTCCCTAATTGCTAAGAATGACAAGTTATTTTTCCCTTCTTTTTAGAACTCTCTGTTTAGCTCCCAGGCTCATTTTTTTTAAAGTGTGATAATTTGATTATGCTGTTATTTTCTTTGTTTGTCTGTTTCAACTTTGTTTAAGAGTGTTTTTAATAAGTATTTTGGATGTCAATCTTTTGTCAGATGTATAGCTGGATAAGATTCTCTTCCATTCTGTGTGCTTTCTGCTTCCCCTGATTGATTGTTTTGTATTTGACAGTGTAGAAAATTTTTAGTTTCACGAAGTCCCACTTATCAATTGTTATCCTTAATCTCTGGAAAATAAAGTCCTATTCACAAGTGCGTTCCTAAACCCACATCATGTAGGAAACTGCTTATGATACTGCTTATGCCTTTCAAGCAGTTTCAGGCTTCATGGTTAGGTCTCTGATCCATTTGGCACTAGTTTTCATTCAAGGTAATACGTATGACTCTAAATTCAGTCTTCCACATGTGGACATCTATTTTTTTTCCTAACACAATTTGCTGAGGATGCTTTCTACTTTTCTTCTTTCAGTGTGTGTTTTTGGTGTCTTTCAGTGTGGTGTTTATGAGTTTGGGTTGGCTGAGGTTACCCGTGCTCATGTTTGGATGTTCACTTTTGCTTCATTGGCCTACACTGATTTCTATTTTGTTTTGTTTTTGTTTTCCGAGCACCACATTGCACATTGTACATTGTATAATGCCATATTACTATGGCTCTGCAATATATCCTAAGATCAGGAATAGTAAGATATCCAGCATTTCTCTTGTTTTCGCAGGATTATTTTGGCTATTTTGGGGCTGTTGTGATCCCATATGAATTTTTAGATAAATTTTCCTGTTTCTGTGAAGAATGAGATGAGGATTTTGATTGTTATTGTATTAAATCTATAAATGCTTTTGGTAAAATGTTCATTTTTACAATATTAATTCTACCAATCCATGATCTTGGGCTGCATTTCTTTTTTCTAGTGCCTCTCTTTTCTTCAGAAGTTTAAAGTTTGTGTTTTTAGGTCCTTCACCTCCTTCAACAGATTTCCTTGCAGTAATGTTGTTTTATTTTTGAATGTATTATGAATGGTTGCATATCCATTATCTCCTTCCTTGTATGTTTGTTGTTATTGTGTAAAAAAAATTGTTGATTTGTGTAAGTGGATTCTGTGTCCTGTCATATTGTTGAATTTGTTTATCATTTCTTGGGCATGACTGAGATGGAACAAAACTGGGTGAATGGAGGGGACTGGGCTACTGTGAAGGATGTGTGTACTGATACTGTAGTGTGTGGATAGATCCACCCGGGGTAGAGAGGTTGGATATTGTGTATGGAGGTGCTGTCCATGCGGTCATGGTGGAAACCCAGCAGCTGTGGCACAGACACAGTATGACCATACTTGTCAGGAGCACTGGATCTAGAACCTGGGCTAGATCTAGCAGATTGGAGAGAGCTATTGGAGAGAAGAATCAGACAGATCTGCTGGATAGATCTAGGGAAGATGTGTGGAATCTGGCTCTATTTCTACTTCTTGGCAATAGGATGGGATGGCAATGGAAAGAGAAAGGACTCTCCTGGAGGTCTTAGATTTCTTGTTTGGATGTCAGAGACAAGGGAATGAAGAGGAATAGAGGTATGTGGGGTGAGTAGAGAGCAGGAGATGATCTGTTTAGTTTCATGCATCTATACCATAGCCAAGCGGAATTATTTAGAGGAAATGAGATACACTTCTTCGGAATTTAAGGAAATATTGGGATATAGTGGAAAAGAAGTGTGTATTGCTTTAATCGATCATGAGGTAACTCATCAACAAGTTCAATTTGAAAGAATGAAAACATTATTTGAAAATAGGGGAAAAAACAGCTTATTCTTGGAAATCCAAGAATCATGTACGGTACAAGCTACTATGGAAAACACAGAGGAAGAATTGGGAAAGTGGAATTCTGTTTTGCAGATGTAGGATGACAAAAATATTTGTTGTTAAGAGTCTTAACTCATTTGGATTTTCATTTTCATTCCTTCTTTCTTTTTCCTGTTGGAAGAAACTTTATTTTAGCTTATGAATCTCAGAAGGGTAAAATCCATAAGCATGGTAGCAGAATAGTAGGCTGGCTGATCACATTTTTCTTTACACACAGGAAACAAAAAGCTGGAATTTCTAATTTAGAATTATTATTTGTATCTCATGTATGGCTATTTTAAACATTTCATTAGTTAAGTGAATTCTTCCTATCAGAGAATTTAGCTGTAGAATTTCTGTTGACAGTCATTTAGTTATACCTACCACTCATTAATTTTTTATCTTATAATTATTCTTTTACCTTATAAGGAAGTTAAACATTTTGCTTATTTTTATTACATCTGAGATACACTGTGACTTGTATAAAATTTCTTCATTTCATTTCCCCTTCTTTTCTCTTTTTGGATTTCCTGAAATCATCCTGTCAGTCTAATCATTTAAAAATCTTTTGAATGACTCTCCCCTGGAAAGATAGAGTTAGACTTACCTTTTTTGTTGTTGTCACATATACCTGAGAAAACCAACACAAGGTAGAAAAGTTTTATTTTAGCTCATGGTTTGGAAATTTTCAGTTAATAGTTGGCTGCCTCTGTAACTTACAAATGCTTGGGAAAACCGAAGAAGCATCATGAAGAATGAGCACAATAGAAGGGTACTCACTGGCGGTGGGGGTGCACACCTTTAATTCCAGCACTCAGGAGGCAAAAGTAGGTGAGGCTCTCTGAGTCTGAGGCCATCCTGATCTAGGACAGCTAGGGCTGTTAAACAGAGAAACACTGTCTCAAAAAGCAAAAGAAGGAGGAGGAGGAGGAGGAGGAGGAGGAGGAAGAAGAACAAGAACAAGAAGATCAAGAACAAGAACAAGAAGATCAAGAAGAAGACTAAGAAGGCAGCAGCTACTTACACACCATTGCAGCCAGAAAGCAAGGAGGATTTAGGAAGGACCAGAAACAAGGCATTTCTTTCTAGGCTGTACCCCAATTGCCTCCTTTCTCTGAGTTGGCAAACTTTCTAATTTCCACCAGTTCCCAATCAAAATCTAATTACAAATGAATCAGTGAATCAATCCACTGTTGAAATTGGAGCCCTCATGACACAAACATTTCCCCAAAGCCCCAGCTCTGAGCACTGCTGCATTGTGAACCATGCCTTTAACTTATGGACTTTGAAGGCAAAATTAAATTCCTTGGAGAATCCATTGTTATGACAAGGGACTCTCAGATAACTTGCTCTCGGTTTCTGCTGCTGTTAATTATGGTGGTATTTTGTTTGTGCTCTAACAAATAAAGCTTGTCTGAAGATCAGAGGGCAGAGCTAGCCACTACTTAAGTATAGAGGTCTGCAGGTCTGTACAGACAGAAAGTGATACGGCTAGGCATCGAGACGAATATAAAGCAGGAGGAGACAGGTGGTTGGCCTTTTGGGGGGGGCTGAGGCATTTGCAAAGTAAGAGTTATCTATGGCTCACTCATTTTTTTCTCAAATTGTTCAGTATTTATTCTTCTATCTGGCTCCGGGTTTTTATTATTAAAACAATTAGAATGAACCTAACATTTGATGCCCAACTTTAGGGCATGAATTCATGAAAAAGTTGCTTGTCTGTAGCTTTGCAGCCACTGGCACATGCCAGAATGGCACGCAGGGGCTCCCACCAGAGTCTCCACCCCACTATCTAGGTTTTCTTTTCTTTTTTCCTCAGTCCTCAGAGAGAGTTTGGGATTTTCCTGTTGCAGCCTCTATAAAACAGTCTCCTGCTGACACCCAAGCTTTTGAACTCCAAATGTGACAGGACATAGCTACTCTAGACCTGGTGGCTCTGCCTTCAGGCAGCTCCCACTACTCGTGCTTCTTCCTTGCAGTCCCATGAGTGTTTTGTAAACAGACAGCTCCTTCTCCCCTATGGATCATGGGCTATCTTTAGACCCCTTCTCATTAGGCTCCTGCATATACTCTCAGCTCACAGCTACATTTTATCAACTGCAGCTGTCCTCAGCCAGGCTGCATGCCACCAGTGTATCCCACCTATCAGATGTGCTATGCAACCTTATGCTTCACCGTCATCCTCAGCAGATTTGGTGAGACAATTAAGAACTCCAAAAGGGAGGAATTGGTTAAAAAAGAGAGAGTATTTTTCCTACATTAAAAAAGGAAAACACTGTTGCAATGGAAGGAGTTAGATCTCTCTATGATAATATCCTGAACACTTTGAAAATGGAACAATCAAATGAGAGGATAACAAATTTATATGGTATTTATATAATGTCAATTAGAAACATTATCAGTTTTATCATTTTTGCTTTATCACTTAAAAAATTGGTTTATCTGGATGCAAATATACAAGTTTCATAGAACTTATTAAAAACAGATAATAGAGATATTCAAATCCAGATAGAGCAATTTAAAGGGGAACAAATCTCAGTATTGTACTTTAATGTTAGAGAGAAAGGTCCTAAAATTTTCAAATAACCAACCTTAATATATTCAGTAACTATAGAAGGAAAATGCAAAATGACAAATATCCCCAAGGCTGTGTGAGAGCTGAATGGACAGCTGTGGAAATGTTAGATTTAAGGAGATTCAAGGAAGTGATAGTCTTATATGGCATGCATTCATTTTTTTGTCAAACAGATGTTAAACTAGTGGTCAACTTGTGATAGAATTATTCTTTAATACTAGAGAGACTTGGTTACAGCAGTCTTGGAGCCTGGTCCTCAATTACAAAGGAAGACCTGGTGGAAACATGAGGCTAAGAACAATGAACAACAAAGTAAGGCTAGTGGTAGAAAATCTTCCAAGACCAACTTCTTGGAAAGGGAGATTATGGTAATATACAAAGGCAATCTCTACGCGATGATCACACCTTGAGTTTATGCTGTAGAGCAGCTTTGAATGCTTGGGACAGAATTGCAAAAGGAGGAAAGAAAATTTAGTCATTTACTAAAGTTGTTTGTTGTGATCTAGCTGCCTTCTCTCCCCCTGACCAACAGGAGAACTTCCTTTTGGTCTGTAATTGATAAGGATGTTTGTGTTCTTTCTGGCCAGTGGTTTTCCACAGAAGCCATAGAAGCATCAAAGGCTTTAGATGAGGCAAACTAAAGCTTGCTGTTCTTCCACCTGAAAAGAAGCCTTTGTGTCTCAATCCCGGCACCTCCTGCCAGTCTTGCCAGTCTCAGCATCCAAGCTGCACTGGTGGCATGGCAGTTGGGCCCAAAGGAAACATGCATGGATTTCTTACAAAGATTGAAATCAGTAGCAGTTGGGCCCAAAGGAAACATGCATGGATTTCTTACAAAGATTGATATCAATAGCTAATAGAATGATAGCAAATTCAGAAACTAGAAAAATAATAATTGAGCTTCTGCTCTTGGAAATGCTAATACACATGCAAAGGGGTAATTAGGCTGTTGTAGGTGAGATAAGTACCCTTGGAGGAATGGATCTGAGATAAAATCAATATTGAACCTCATAACCATAATGATGCTTAGATAGGAGAGGTGGTCTCCAGAAGTTTTTAGAAAAAGTGTTTCAGTTGTGGTAAACAAGGTCACCTAAAAAGGCATTATAAAAAGATCATACCTAGAAAGGATGGTTTTGCAATGATTCAAACAGAACACCCCTCCCTTCTGGGTTATGCAAAAAAGTGAGGCAAGAACAGGCATTGGACTAATGAATGCAGATTAACAAGGTACAGTCAAGGTAATCCTTTGCCATCAGGAAATGCTTTGAGGGACCTCTTGCAAGTCCCCATGCAATGTGGTTCATTCATTTGCTGTCATCATGGAGGTAAATGCTCAGTTTTTAGGGATTGGAGCATTATCTTAGAGAAAACACAGTGTGAAAAGGGTCAAATATATAGAGCCAGAAGGACAGGAACAAGCTGGGGACATCTCCTTGGATACCTGGGAACCCCTCTAGAGTCAAGTCTCTTGCAAACCCTAAAATGGTTCCCTTAATTAAGATATCTACTTCCCTGCTCCCATATCCACCCTTCCTCCATCCCAAACATCAAATTCCCCAAGCTCTCCCCAATCCCCCCCTTCTCCCTACACTCTCCCCATCTCCCCTTAGCCCCACCCCAAGCTCCCAATTTTTGCCTGGCAATCTTGTTCACTTCCAATATCCAGGAAGATAACTATATGTTTTTCTTTGGGTTCACCTTCTT
>LOEQ01004708.1:82921-112048 GCA_001685075.1 Bramus lutescens | reverse complement strand
CCCAAGATCTCCCCCTCCTCCCCTTCTCACTTCCCTCTTCCCCTCTCCCCTTACTTAATTTTTTTTCTTTCAAGGTTAGGGACTGGATCAGGCTTACCATATAAACTAGGCAGACACTCTACCAATTGAATTGTATCCCTAGTCTGCCATAAAACATTTCTTTCTGATCATAGCATAGCACTAGAAGCTCTAGGCAGATTATTCTTTTTTTATATAGAGTAGTTATTTCTTGTCCAATCTAAATTAAAATAATCCAATGAATTAATGTCTCATTTAACAGGAATAGTTTGTTCTCAAGAAAGGTGTTATAGCAGCAGAAAACAAGTCAAGGAATATAATACTATGGATTGCTCAATAGTTTCTATAGAAATAATTATATGATGAGCAAACTGGGAAGTTCATTTCTTCCTTCCTAAGTTCTCTGATTTCAAATGTTTACTTGACTTTTGGTCCTGGAGACTTGAAAGTGTGGAGACTAGATGGCATTACCATCTTCTCCACTCTGGTAGGAGTCTCCTTGCTACATTATGAGCTGATGAAAGCAGCACAGGTTGAGACAGAGCAAGCTCAGTTCTTCCTTCCTTTTTTCATCAAATCATAAACCCAACCTCATGACTTCATATAACTGAAACTACTATTTATAAGTATTTTGGAATCTTCTTTGTCATTATTGAGTGTGATGTGTGTGTATGTGTGTGTGTATGTGTGTGTATGTGTGTGTATGTATGTATGTCTCTGTCTGTGTATGGTATATGCATGGGAGTGTGCATGTGTGTACAGGTCAGATGATTACTTTGTGGAGCTAGTTTACTCATTCTCCTTTTCTGTAGGTTTCAGGGATAGAACTCAGGTTACCAGGCTAGCAGAGAAGTGTCTACCCACTGAGCACATTAAAGTCTGCATAAAGAAGTCACATGATGGCTTATGATGTTGAAATTAAAGTAAAGAAAAGCCAGAGGGGACATTAGAACAGGTATAATGGAGACAACAGGAAGGGGTAGTACTGGAAGCTAAGGTTTAAGCAAGGACAGTGGAAATGGGTCTGGGAAAAGGAGAGTGTGTGGGTTATTAAAACTAAGGTTGTATGGATAAAACTAATGAAATCCCACTCTTTTAAAATAATTAAAAACATGAAAGGGGAGAGTCTGAACCATAGTGCCCTGTGTAGGTGAACAGTGATGCTCTCAATGGATATGGTACCAAGCACAGGATATCTTCCACTGAGTATTGTTCAGGGAGGTCCCAGAGCACAAAAAACAATACAGCCTATAGTTATCACTCTTGATTGGACTATAACTGTATGGTAAGACAGTATTGCTGAAGCCACCACTCTCTTTAAAGGTAGGACATAGAGAATTCACTATCAAACTGATAAGTTGACACTGTCTACTGTCTAACTTAGTTCTAATAAATGCAATGCAAAACATTGTCTTACTTAGTACTGGGTTATGCATGTACAATACACTGTCAGGCAAGTTATGCCCACTGATGCAATCGTATCAAGACTGTTAATGAAGATGCCAACTATCACTTCCATGATTGAAATTGATGCCTTTTCCAAAGGAGAAATTTCAAACCTGGTAGTGGACACATGGTTTAAACAATGGCCAAGGAATTCATAGGCCAAAGGGTAACTGTTCAGTGTTGTTTTGTTAAATGCTCATATTATCAAACTGCTTTTTACAAATTTACATTTATTTCCATAGATTTATCTGCTTTTAACCTTAGTCAAAGAAGCTTCTTACTGCAGTGGGTAGTGGTTGTTTCAGAAATGGTCAAAATTCTGAGACAGTTAATGCTCAAATGAATCTTTATCGAATCTTCCCAATTTGGGGCTCAGGAAACAATGTGACAGTTGGGGAACAGTTGGGTTTCAATGAAATACAGTCCTCTGGGCATGAGAAAGCTGTTGTATTAATAAATTCAGCAACTGTGGATACCTGTACAGGGAGTGCACAAAACCAAAGCAATTAAAAATTCCTGCATTGAAGAAGGAGGAATGACCTTCTAAGACCCACCCCAGCTGAGAAACTAAGGGCAGTTAATGGCCCAGAGAGGAGTCACCTTTTTCGGGAAGGACAGCTACTGACAATTGCCTGTGTCCTAGTGGATAATCCCACACCCAAGCACGTAGAAGCACTGACTCAATAAGCTACAGAAAACAACAATAATAGGGCACGCAACTGAAAGGGAAATGCATGGGATCATGTAGGGGGAGTTGGAGGAATGAGGTGGGAGGTGGGTGGAATAGCTAAGATGCACTATTTAAATTTATGAAAATTTCAAAGAATTTTTTAAATTAAATGCTTATGTATATGAGTTATCAGCCTAAGAGCTTTCTTAAAGGGAGGGTCTTACTTCTAGATGATATAACTGGTTGTGTAGTTTATGGATAATCAATATTTATTTCATGGAATGCTGGAGGCTAGACGTCTGAGGCTAGGGTACCAGTACAGTTAAGCACTGACGACAGTCTTTGAGACTGGAGAATGCTGTCTTCTCTCTAAGTCTTCATATGGTAAGAAAGCAAAGAAGAGAGAGCTCTCTAGCATCTCTTTGAGCATAGTGACCTAATTCAGAAGGCAGAGATTCTTGTACACTACCACACTATAGAGAACGGGACTTCAACATGAATCTAGGCAGTGCTAGATTATTATAGCTATTGTAAAGATAATGAGTGTAAGCCATTGAACCTGTAATGTGGACTTAAGGCAAAATACTCAGTGGTGTAAGCTTAGATCCTGAGACAAGACGAGAGTAAACTGAGGACATCTGGATAAGAGACAGAAACAAAGACCAAGCTATGAGCCAGTTTTGTATTTAGATTGCAAAAAGATTTGGCCAGCCTCACAAATGAGTAAAAAGGTAAAATATAGATACATACATGTGTTCATAACTATATAGCCTTGTGATCAATCAAAGTATAAATTATTTTCTGTCTGACATAAATACATTGCCCATACATGTGTATATCTAATACTTGGTTGTTTTCTTAACAACCTGTTCAAGTACATACAAATTATCAATCTTGAAAAACTTCTTGAAGTCAAATTACACTTCACTTGTCACATAGCCAAAGACTGAATAAACTCTCACTTCCATTAACCGGTATTATAATATTACTATAGAAGTTCCGTTACTATCTCAGGGATGGATTGTACAATTGAACACATCACAGCCCTTATCCTGATTCAAGTCTAACTGATATTATAATTGGTCTTAGTATGTTGCCAGATCTCAGTTCCCATGCAAGGAATAGTAAGGAAAGAAAATGAACCTTTGTAAAATTATTTGTATGAAACTTGCCAGGACCATGTGAATTGGATCACAAACCAGAGTATGGACAATACCATAATATATCAGCCAATCCCTTAATAAAATAAAGATAGAAAGCTTTTGGCAGAAAGTCAAAGACGACATTTTAAAATATGTGCAAATGATGAACAGAATAATTAAGCCTTTAAATTTTAAATAGTCATCAAAACTACTGAATTTTTCTTTAGTTTATTATAAATCTGGAAATGTTACCTCAACAACAAGAACAGCAAGAACAAACCCTGATGGGATGCATTGCAATGTCATGTGATTAAAAAAAAAACAGCAACATGAACTATGTTTTAGATGCAGGATTGAATAGTCCTGAGCATTCAAGTACTTTTAGAAGGCACATAGAAAAGTTTAAAGTTGTACCTTCAAGCTTAGGAATGCTGGATTCAGAGATCAGAGTGTTAACCATTAAGCCATGTTATAGTGGTATATTATTTGTGTTCTTAATAAACAAAGTTGCCTAAAGATCAGAGGGCAAAGCATCCATACTTGTCAGTCATACAGGCAAGGGAGTGAAGGCCAGTGGAGTCTTCAGTCTGAGATTCATGGAGTCAGGACTTTGCCCATTTCAGTCTGAGGTAGTGGCTGACTGTTTTTCTTTTCTGTTCTTCAGCTTGAACCGAATATCTGTCTCTGGGTTTTTATTATTCATGCTAAACCGTGGAACTGATTCATGCATTATTAAAGTGACATTCTTAAAAGATGAAAAAAATTAAAATAATTTTTAAAACCTTAGGTAGGAATGCTTTAAAACAAATCTGAGAATAAACAAGAGAGAAAATTACATCTAACAGAAAACTATCCCTCTCAGACCAAGTTGCTCACAAAGGACTTTATTTTAAGTACATAGAAGAAAAACTTGTCCAAATATAGGATGAACTCACCATCTTTGAATTCAAGTGACAACTTCCTTAAGACTTTCAGACTGTCTATACTTTAGTCTGTTGTGGTACTCTAGCTGACAATAGTAGTTTTGAGTGACTTTGTCTTTTGTCTTCACCCTCTTTTACCAAACCAAATGCTATTTATTAGAATACATCTTTGACATTACAACTCTGCATTGAAAAAAAATTCTCTGTTTTAAAAAATGTTTTATTCTCCTTTCTTACTAGTGTAGAACATCTTACATAAGAGATCCAGGTACCAGAGTCTGTCAAGCTCCATTCATGGGGTTGATATACTGCTTAGGAGGGAAACAAACAAATTCATAGATTTTTATTAAGAAAACAATACTTAATATTGGGAAATATATGAAATTTTAAGCAGGAGAATTATGGCTAGGAAAGAGCTCGTTAGGGGATTTGTGTGTCTGATAAGATCTGAAAAAGTTGAACATGTATTAATTGTTATAATCAACATCTCAGCTTGGAGATCATCCTACCCCAACTCCTGGGATATACAGCCATGAGGGTTTTTTTTTTCTTTAGAGAGGCAGAGATATCAAACATTGCCCTGGATTTATTTTGTTTTTAAATGTCATTCAGTGGCATACTATATTTTGGTAGTCTAAACACTAATAGAATTTTACTAATGTTTTCTTTCTCTTGAATATTCAAGGCCTTGTGTCCATACATTAAATCCTGAACCTGACAACAGAGTGTCTTCCATAAGGGTGTTAGAGTGAATGCCTCTGAGTGGCAGGGGACAAGAGGTCATCAGTGATCTCTAGATTTATTTTCATCTGATGTCTTTATACACCATTTTCTAAAATGGAAATAAACATCAGTGATGAGAAAGGCAAAGCAAATAAATTGTTTTTCCCACAGTCATTGCCAACATTTGGGACACAATATTCTGTATGGCACAGAGATATCCTCTTGCCTGAATAAAATATAATCTGTACTTGTCATTTAGATCAGGGTTGGAGGTCATGTGTGGTCCTAGTACAGGAATATCAGCAAGAACAGCAAAGCAGCCTTAACATTTCCCTTCATACCCAACTGTCAGAACTACAAATTATGTGACAGATACTGCACAGTAAAATATCTAGGAAAGCACGTGACCTAGATCCATCCCTAGCCCTTCCTGCTACAAACATCTTAACAAAACTCTATTTTTATACTCAGACTTTAGAATTTGTTGTCTTGATGATACAACCTGTGAAGTCGTTTTATTTGTCATAATCATCCCGGCTCTGTTTTTCATCCCCTTGCTGGATGGGACATAACCTAGACAAAACCACAAAATCTTAGTCCATTTGATTTAAGGTGCCTAGGAAAATTTCATAGATGAAGAGATGGAGATAAAAGTTACTGTATGAACATTCCACGTAAGATGCTTTCCCTGGTCAATGTACGCCTCTCTATGAAGCTGAAGTCTTTAATCTCTGTCGAATCTTTGATCTTAACATACAAGAAACATGCCGGACGAAGGCTCTGAAAAGGATGCCTCTATGAACTTCTCTCTTTGAAGATAATCGACTATTGTAGGCTGCACCTCATGGTGCTTCTTCTTGAACCCTTTTCAAATGTAGATTTTATTTTTAAATTTTATTTTGTTCTCAACTGACAAATAATACTGTGTATGACAGTGGGTTACAATGTAATTTTTAAAATGTATTTGTACAGTGAATTGTCTTAATCAAGTTAAATAATATTCCCTAAATAAATATCATAAATACTAAATTTTATGTGATGAAAATCTTGCTCCTTAATATCAACTTTGGAATGCAAATTGCATAATTCCTTTTATCTACATTTTTACTATGTATTAGTTGTATGGGTAGATAAGATTCATTGTGATTGTCCCCAAATCTTTATAAAGTGTATATTAACCCTGACCATCAGGCCCCTGCTCTGGCTAATACTTCACCCCCTACATCCTCGGAGTGCCTAAAAGTCCATCTTCATTTCTTTTTGTTCTCCTAACCCTTTTCTTCTTCACCTCTAACACTGACTTTGCCATTTTGTGCTTTCAAACTGGAGTAAATGGTTTCCATAAATAATTGAGAAAATGTGGTGTTTAGGAATCCCATGTCTGCCTTATTTCACTCAGTGTGACATTTAGATCCTTTCATGTTGCTACTAATGACAGGATTTTATATATTTTTTAAATGGCTAGATCAAATTTCATTCTAGAAATATTCAAGTTTGGTGTTATCTATTCATCCATCAAAGATCCTCCAGGTTACTTCCATTTCTTGTTTGTTTGTGAATAGTGTGCTATAAATATGGGGTATAATGTCTTTATTTGATGTAAAGATTTCATTGATACTGGCATAGTGGTGGAACTTTTAGTTTTCCAGAAGTTTCCTATAATGGTTGTGCTAATGACTGACATCCCTGCCCACAATATATAAGACTTTGCATTTTCCCACATCTTTTCCCTGATTGGTTGTTCTTGCCTTTTGGGAGAAACCTGTTTGGGATAAGATGGTATCTCATTGTAGTGCTGACTTATGAAGTTGGGCAATTGCTCATGTGTTTGTTGATCACCTGTCTGTCTTCTCTGGAAGAATGTTTGTTTACTTCCTGGGGACTTAACAGGAGTGATGCTTCAGTGTTCATCTTTTCAGTTTCTTCTGTACTCTGAGGAAAAAAATTACGAATGCTTTTTCCTGCTCTATAGGTTGTATCTCCATCTTTGTTTCCTTTGCTTTTCTGATGTTTCTGAGTTTGTTATACCCTAATTTGTCTGTTTTTACATCTATTGCCTCAGTTTATAGCACTGTCTAAAACATTAACATATTAGGCTTAAGGTAGGGATCTTTGATCCATTTGTAGGTGATTTTTGCATATGGTGAGGGGGTTAAGTTTTATCTTCCTTAATAAGCACAATCCAGTTTAATCAGAACTATTTATTGAAGGTTACTATTTTTTTCTGCACATTGTGTTCTTGGCACATTTGACAAAATGCATTGGTTTTGTAAATGTGGGTTCATTCTGGGTTTGCCATGTGTTTCATTGGTCTCTGTGTTGTTGTAGTATCACTCTGGCTTAGTGACTACAGCCTTTCAGAGGGATTTGAAGCCAGGTGTTTGGATGTCTCCAGCCTTTCTTTGTTAGTTTGTCGATTTTTGTTTTTCTCAAAAGTTGTTTTTGTATAGATCCTTTATGATTCTATATGAATCTTAGGATTTTTTTTCTGTGAAGAAAATTACATTATTACTGTAGTTATCATCTGTTTAACAGTTCAGTGGAGCTTATTCCTCTTGCCTACCTGGAGCTTGGTGTCCTTTTCTGCACCTTCCATTTCATTATCCCAGCCTCAGGAAATCACCACCTGGTCTCTCTTTCAATACTTCAGATAAGCGATATTCTAAGATCTCTGTTATTCTTCATCTGCGTTATTTTACTTAAGTGTAATGTCCTTACAGGTTCATTCACATTGTCCTAAATGGTAGAAATTTCTTCTTTTTAATGATATAGAAGCTTTTCACTGTCTGCTGAAACTCCACAGTTTACTTTTATCTGTTAATCAATACATTGTCTCCATATATTAATTATCAAGGAAAGGGAAAGAATCACAGATACCCAATAAGAATAGATTCAGGCAAAAATACCTCTAAACAGATCCCAATTAGGAGAAAATGGCATCCACATCCCCAAGAGTTAGGGGGAATATGGATGGCCTTTGTTTTGGTTGGTTTGGTTTGGTAGGTTATGATGTTTGTTATATTTAGGGAAATATAGAAATATAAGACAAAAAGACAGCTATTGATCCCAGATATTTTTTGGTATGGATTTGGTATAAAGATATCAATTTATAGTCAACTTTGTTACACTGTATATGTGTTTCTATTCTTGTTTAAAGGATTTTTGTTTATTGATGCAGATTTTAGGTCAATTTTATTATACTATATGGTTATTTCTACTCTTGCTGAGGTATTATGTTTGTGCAGCTCATTTAAAATGTAATGTATAGCTAAGAAAAACAAATTAATAGTCACCTATAGTAATCAAACTTATAGACATGATAGGTTTTCTAGATATACAGAGATACAATTTAAGATGGATAGGTAATTTTCAAACACTTCAAAGCCCTACAGATTATGGCATTTAAATTGTTTTAAAAACTTCAACTTTTCTTGGTAGTGAGACATGTCTGCTCCTGGAAGCACCAATTTCTTCAAGGAGGATGATGGACATCAAAGAAGCTTGTTATGGAGTTTGACTTCAGTGTGGCAGGGCTAGCCATTTGGGGAAAAAATAACTGCTTTATTTTGTCCAAGCAAAGATACAGAGAAAAAGAAGGCAGAGTCAGAGAGATGCAATGTAGCTGCCAAAGGAATAATGAGCCAGGGAATCACTGGTAAGCCATGGCCATGTGGCAATGCACAGATAAGTAGAAATAGGTTAATTTAATTGTGAGAGCTAGTCAGTAGTATGCCTAAGCCATTGACCAAACAATTACAATTAATATTAAGCCTTTGAGTGGTTATCTTATAAGTGACTGAGGGGACCAGCTAGCAGAGAAAAACCTGTACAGTGGAACTGGGGTAGATGGAGAAGAGTCTCCATTTACAGAGAACCACCATATGTTTTTTGTTAATGTTAGTGTATTTTCTTTATAAAAAATGGAATTTTGATAAATAACTAAAATAGAACCACCATATGATTCAGTAATAGCACGTCAATGATGCATCCAAAGGAACTGAACACATACACACACACACACACACATTGTTCTTTTGACATTATATAATTAATTCAGATAATAAATTAGAT
This sequence comes from Bramus lutescens, assembly GCA_001685075.1. Taxonomy (NCBI): domain Eukaryota; kingdom Metazoa; phylum Chordata; class Mammalia; order Rodentia; family Cricetidae; genus Bramus; species Bramus lutescens. The sequence continues at coordinate 103,055 of LOEQ01004708.1, read as the reverse complement.
AAATTCAGAAAACTAGGATTAAACAATATCTAAATGTACCATGAAGTTTTTGATATCTAAAGTGTGAAATGCAGCTACAGCAAAATGAAAATTTCTTTGTCTAGACAAAAAAATCAAAAGAGGAGGAAGAAGAGCTGTCTGGGCTGTATTTACAGAGAAAAAGCAGAAGCAGCATTCTCTGAGGAGTCTTGCCTCTGGAATGGTGTCTCCACCACACAAATCCTTCCCTTGTCCCTTGGTGCTAATCATCCCTCCATCTCAGTGAGGTGTCTGTGATGATGTTCGTGCAGACATGCCCAAGAGGTTTCTGCAGGACTATGAGAGTACGCTTTCATCTCAATGAAGTGTCTACAGTGATGTTCATGTGGGCATGCCCTAGAGGTTTCTGCAGGACCATGATAATTTCAGATCTCATTAACCCCCACCATGATTTCTGTAACTAGACTCAGATGAATGGCTTGGAAGCTTGTCCCTTAACTTCTGCCTGCAGGTGACACGTTCTGTCCATTTTCTCAAAAGGCAGCCTGCTTAAAGTTGATCTTGGTGAAAAAAACTACAGCTGAGTTATATTAGATGTTCTCTTATTTCCCAAGATCTTTTTGATGAGCTTTGACTCCTAGAAGTAGGTAGGAAGGATCTGGTACGATCCAGAATGTTCCTTGCAGTTATGTTTTTCATGGTCCAGGGGTGTGAATAGTCACAGGTGGTAAGAAAAATCAGCACAGCACATTCTTGATATCCCTTGATTCTCCAAAGGATTACCAAGAAAGATTACTGCAGCAAAAACTGTCTGAATTTCTTAAAATGGGGTATACAGGAGAGTTTCCAATTAAACCCAGGAGTTTACCTACTCCTGGGTTTCCTGCCCTTTGGATTCATAGTGGTAAACAGAATTCCTTAGTAATGCTAAAATAATCCTATAATTAAGGAAATGCATGAAAGAAGCTGTAATTCTTTTTTTCCTATTTATGCATTCTGTAAAATTCTGGAAAAGTATATCCATTTGGATCTGGGTAAATGGGAGGGAGGAGTGCTTCATTTGTATGTCAGTTATTAGTTTCGAAAAGTAGCTTGGTAAAAAACAGTTGTGGTTTTACTGCCGTAATAGACAGAATTATTCTTAGGTATCAATGAATATTCCCCATTAAAACAGAAGAAACATTTCTCACTGATTTCTGGCTGGCAATCTCTGTTGCTTTTTCATAAATTCCACAGATAATCTTCAAGAAGAGTTTTGTTGTAGATATAGCCATCACATTTTAAATCTAACTTTCAATTGCATCTCAATTTATTTATTGTATGTGTTTGTACGTGTGTATGCATTCATGTTGCTTTGTGCATGTGGAGGTCAAAGGACAACCCGCAGAAGAAGGTTCTCTCCTTCTACCATGTAAGTCTATGGAATTGGGCACAGGTGTCACATTTAACAGCAAGCGCCTCTACCAGCTGAGCAGTATCATCAGTTCCATGATATTTCTTTAAATAAAACACTTGGAAACTTACATTTCTAAATATTTAAGTATCAGAAAAAATTACTATCAGAATCAATGAATTATAAATGGTGTATTAGTGAGAAACCATTATATATTCATAGAAAATGTTTTCTTGCGGCTTAAGGTGTATTTAAGACATTTGTACTTCTGATTCCTCTAATATAAGAGATACATATTATATTTCATAGATTACAATATGGAATACTAAAGCAGAGGGACTTAATAACTCTGGAAAGGGCATTGGAAGTTCTTCATACCATGGAAACCGACACAAATCTTCCAGCATTCTTCAGAGGATGAGATTGATTTTGAGATGGATGAATCTTGGACCCAAATAATGTTTATAGAAACAATGAATAGACTTGACCTTACATGTTCAGAGAATAAGAAAAAAATGCCTTCTGTTAGTGAAACATGGTGGCGACTAGGTGGGTGTGCTACTGACTTTACCAACAGAACTCTTCCTGAAATAGTGCATAGTTTTTCCAGAATACAGGCTTCTGCCTACATTAATTACATGTTTAGATGGCAGGATGTTTTTTGGAAGGAAAGGAGTGAACCTTAACATCTAGCCTGTTGAACTTCTTGACTTGGCTTTATAAATGAAAAAAAAATAAGAGGCTAACCACAGGTATGTCTGGAAGACCCAGATATATATATGGGCAGTGGTGATGGGTGCTGTGAGGCCCTCACAGTCACCTGTAAATGATAAAGGAAACCAAAAGAGGAATCAAGAGGACACAGAGGTATGGAATGGGTGTTGCTGACTGAGTGACATTATCCCTTTGGAAATTCTTGAAGCTAACCTAGAGTGTGGATGATCAAGGTAAGAGTGGAAACATAACTCCCAGGAGTTAGAAAAGGCAGATTAGTCAGCCAGCTGTACTGATGTCAGTGTAATTGAGCTGGCAATTCATCAATCATATAAAATAAAGGGTGCTAGCTATGTTCAGATAGACTGCACCTGTGTCCTATGTTGGAGTGTCTTCATTGAGATGATTGTAACCATATTGATTTTTTCTGTTGTCTGCCAACATAACTGAATCACAAAACAATGCAATAGGAAATTAGGAATATGATCAAAGTTCATTAATATGTCATAGAATGTTCTTTTTTTGTGAAGCTTGAAGGAGTATTCTGTGCTATTCCAGAACCTGTTTCAACCAAGCTTCCCATAGTGGTTTTGAAAACACAAAGAGAGCAAACTGAGTGGCTGTATTCCTTCCAAATCTATTCCCACAGGTGGATTCAAGTTAGTGCTACACTGTCCAAACTGTTAAAGAATTGGCAGCTGTGATATTGCTGTTGGGGACTCTTTCCAACAGTTCTAAGAGCAAGCAACACAGCAACTTAAGAAGGAAAAAGAATGCAGACCATTCCTCATGTTTCAGAGCTCTTTGTGTAGGAGGAAACTTATTCAGTCCTTCTTTTCTTCCTCCCTCCCTCCCTCCATCCCTCCCCCTTCTCTTTCTTTCAAGATAAGGAAGTCAAGTGCCAGACAGGTTATTTGATTTGTTCAAGGACACATGATTACTCAGTGGAATAAAAAGACCCAAGAATCCCATTCTCTTGGCTCACATCAGATGGGCCCCGTGAAGTTGCTGCTGTTTAACTTTTTAGTAGGCTAAGTTGTTATCATAATCCTTTCCTCTGTAACTGTATCAAAGTTCACCTCAAAGTTATACAGAAAGTTATATCTCAAAGAATATAGAAAGAGGTGATAGACTGTGGAGACACGGCTAGAAAAGCCATCTAGATGAAACAGAAAACTGGACTAGAAAGACCATCTTGGAAACCTTGGGCTCTTGTGTTGATGATTTTGTCTTTGTTTCTCTGAACTGTAGTCTCCCTTACTTATTAGAGTTTATATTCTCCCTTGGGAAATTATAGCACTCCTTGACAACTTCAGTGAGTGTCTGAAAACCTGAAAGGCAATAATTAAGGGTAAATTGTTTTATGGGTTACAAAGGAACGTAAATTTAGACAATTATTACAGAGTGACATCCAACTTCCTGATATCTGAATTAAGAGGAGTGCCAGAAAAGATGGATGTTTATTATGAAGCTGTTTGCTACAAGCTATGAGTTTGACCAAAGTAGCAAAGTAGTCCTGAGAAACAGAATGACTAACACTCCTAGGTCAAGACCATGAAGTACCCAGATCTTTTTATGTGAGGAGACCTTCACTTGTTTGCTCGAGGGGAATTGATAGAGATAAATATTGCCAACCTCATGTCCTTCAGCTACCAGAATAAATGGGACAATGATTACCAATGACCTTAATTACCTAAGAAAGGTTTTCAATGCTATGTTTTATCAAAAGCTCTTATGTAAATCTCAGGCTATAATATATAGAGAATATCTTTGCAGTGAAATATTTAAACAATTGCTTTTCATATTGCCTATTATATATATATATTAAGTTATTTGGAGGGGATGATAATGTATATTTGTCAGTGTAGCTGAAATTCTTTGTTTTTTGATATAACTTTTTATATTATGAAGCTATTTTTGAAATCTGGAATGCAGTCTAGAATTAGCTTATCTATACCAAATGAAATCATCTTGAAAGAACTAACAAATGAATTTTTAAAGAGAAAGTGTAGGGATCTATGGTGCACTGGAAATGAGGAAGAAAGAGGAAGGGAGGAAAGAGGAAAGAGAATGGCTTAGAGGAGGGGAAAGCTTAGATTAAGGTATTCCATATTTGTCATCTGTCCTTGTGTTTCTTAATATTCAGCATACATCTATGCCATGTAGTTTATGTGTCTTTCACCTCTTTGTATCTAGTAGTGGAATCTAACTTACCTGTAATGTTTCATAAAACTGAAATTCAAAGTTTCTTTGACTAATTTACCTAATTCCTTCCATTTTGTTCTTTAGACAGAAGTCAATAAAGTATGTCTCGATTTATTCCTGCCTGGACCTGTTATTTATGAAGGATGCTTTAGGAACAGCCAGGCTTGATTGCTGTTCACCCACTGTGTTTCATTTTGCCTTTCTGTGGATCCTTTCAGAAGATACCAGGAAGGCATCAAGCCTCTCGGAAACTGGGCAGTAAGAGATAGTTGTATATCCAAAACTACCCTACTCCTTTTTTCATAAGTAATTCTCATGGTCGTTAGCGGGGTAGAGTGGCCACTAATCCCATTGCACAGCTGTGATACTGAGTTAGCAATCGGTTATGTCTAAAACCGCTACATGGCAGCTCTTCTGCTCTCTGAGATTCTTAAGCTTCCTTATGATCCCATCTTGCATTAGTCTTTGATATACCTATTGCAAGAGTGTTCCTTGTCCACGATTTAACAAAATTGATCTACTTTTTAAGGTTTGGCTTCAAGATTTTTTCTGATATCTTAATTAGGGTTATGGTTGTTATGATAAAACACCATAACCCAAAGCAAGTTTGGAAGGAAAGAGTTTACTTGACTTACACTTCTACATCATTCTTTGTCATCCATGGAAGTCAAGGCAGGCACTCAAACAGGAACCCGGGGGCAGGAGCTGATTCCAAGGCCGTGAAAGCATCCCAGTTACTGGCTTGGTCCTTGTTGTTTGTTCAACCTGATTTCTTACAGAACCCACAGCCACCAGACCAATGAAACCACCAAAAATGAAAGATGCAGTCCCACCTAAATCACTAATTAAGAAAATGTCCTGCAGGACTGTGGAGACATTTTCTCAGTTGCAGCACCCTCCTCTCAGATAACTCTGTCTTGTGGCAGCTTGACATAAAAGCTAGCCAGTACGTTGAAAATGGCTAGGTTGCTCATTTCTATCTTAGTTTTTATCGAAAAAAATCCATCATATTCATAAAATATTTTGGTCATGCCTCTTATAGTTACATATTTCTACTGTCCACATATCCTCAATGTGTCAATTCCTTTTCCCCCCTTACACCATTTCACGTGTTTCTGTATCCCATCATCCCAATTTTTCAAATTTTTGCTTTTGTTTCTGAGTATTCCCTTGGATCGCATCCTCTGTCTAGAATAACTTCTAATACCCCAGTAAACTCAAACCCTCAGAAAGCAGGAGAATAAACAATACAAAGAAAAATAGTGCATGAGGAAGGCACAAATCTCCTTTGAGAAAGTTTATTTTCAATATACTTACTGCACCGTATGTCTTTAATATATAGCTGGTTTCAGTTATACAGCACTATATTACCACTAACCTTTGTCTTACTGGTAACAAGTTGGGCATCAAACAGCAGGTGTCTTCTGCTCTCCTTCACTTGCCTGTGTGCCCTATCTATATTTACATGTCATACACCTTTAGTTCCAGCACTCTGGAGGCACTGAAGGGGAATCTCTGAGTTTGAGGTCAGCCTTGTCTACATAGCGAGTCTCAGACCAGCCAGGGTCACATAGTGATGCCATGTTTCAAAATAAATACAATGAAATAAAGTTGATGCAGGAGAGACGGCTGTGGTTAAAAACACCAGTGAATGATCTTCCAGAGAATCTGGGTTCAGAGCCCAGAATACAAGCCATATGGGTCACAACTCTCTGTGATTCAGCCTCCAGGGACTCTAGCTCCCTTTTCTTGTCTCCAAAGGCCACTGAACTCATGTCTACATACCACCCCTGCCCTCTCACACATACACATAATTAAAACTAAATCTTTAAGAAACTAAAGGCCATGTTTTTGCCTTTACTGTTGCTTTATTTTACAACTGAAATAAGTGTGTACAATATTTTGATAATGATATATCATTCATGTGTTATAAAGCTGAAATTTTCAATCCATCCTCTGAAGAAATTGCACCTTTTCTACCTCAATGACTTTTACTAATTAGCTAAAATCTTAGCTATCAGAGGACCTCTTGCCATGACAGATATTCACAGTCAACCCCATAAAAAGCCATGAAAATGACCTCAGCTGTATTTTGCAACATTACTTGATGGAGGCTCTTTTCTTCTATTTTAAACTCGCTTGCTTTCATCAATAACCCAGTGTTGACCCTTATGCTCAATTACCACAGTGGAACAGAATGAGAATGTCTGCTCTGTTTCCACAGCAGCAGAGGGTCTGTTCTGACAAGGTCTATTAGACAGCTTCAGCTTCTTAATTCTAACCATAGTTAGCCTTCCGCAACAAGAGAAATTGAGAAGTGGGAGATAACCACACCAGTAAANAAAAAAAAAAAAAAAAATCCAAGGAGATACACACACTAGAACAGAAAGAAGGAAGGCCGTGTAAAATTTTATAAAACCACGCATAGCGGACTGTTTTAAGTTAAAGAGCGTCCCCGCAAAGACCCACCAAACACCTTAAGAATTTGAATGGTGACAGGAAGTGAGTGAGGGCTTCTTCAGGCTGAGTAATTTTGATAACTAGATTAAGAGACCTTTAAATTACTTCCCATTTTCTCTTCTATAAGGTTCAGTGTGGCTGGCTGGCTTTATGTTGAGGTCTTTGANAAAAAAAAAAAAAAAAATCCAAGGAGATACACACACTAGAACAGAAAGAAGGAAGGCCGTGTAAAATTTTATAAAACCACGCATAGCGGACTGTTTTAAGTTAAAGAGCGTCCCCGCAAAGACCCACCAAACACCTTAAGAATTTGAATGGTGACAGGAAGTGAGTGAGGGCTTCTTCAGGCTGAGTAATTTTGATAACTAGATTAAGAGACCTTTAAATTACTTCCCATTTTCTCTTCTATAAGGTTCAGTGTGGCTGGCTGGCTTTATGTTGAGGTCTTTGATCCATTTGGACTTGAGTTTCATTCATAGTGATAGATATGGGTCTCTTTTCATTCTTCTACAGGTTGATATCCAGTTATGATTAAATGCCTGATTTATTATAAAACTAATATTAAAATAACACTCTTGGAGAAAATGTTTGAAATTCCAAGCCTCATTTTATGACCACTTCCATTTGCTTAAATTACTTTAAATTTCCTACAATGACAAGGATAGGCTTTATTTCCTAGAAATCATGAGTTGAAGGGACTGAAAACCAAATCAGTTTGATTTTTCAGTGACAAGGGGGAAGGAAATGGGCCACACAGAAAGGAACAACTCTTTACTCTCAGATGCTAGTGACAGGATGCCACCTTGTTGAGGAATAAAGTGTGCAATGCCAGGGCATCAGGAACCCACCAGTCCTGTCAGACCTAAAGGCCTGAGGACTGCAGAGCTGGTGCTAGGGAAGCAGGTACCTTCTCTGTTAACCTGTGTGGGAAGAAAAAGTGGTGGGGGGATGCCTAAAATAAGAAAATAACAAGAAACAGCCTTAAGCTACTAGAAGTCTTGGCAGGCAGTAAAAACTGTCACTCCTTATGGACTCACAAACACTGCATTTGTCAAACTTCAAAGAGATTTTATGTTTCTCATTCTTAGCTTATTTCCCAGCAATGAAATCATTTTTTAGTTTGTTAAATACCATAGCAAAGATGCAAGGGAGGTGGCCAGACAGTGGTGGCTCATGCCTTTAATCCCAGCACCCAGGAGGCAGAGGCAGGTGTGAGTTTCAAGCCAGCTTGGTCTACAGAGCTAGTTCCAGGACAGGCTCCAAAGCTACAGAGCAGCCCTGTCTCAAAGAACAAAAGATGCATGGGAAGCACGCCTAAACCTTCAGTTTTCATGCCACGAAGGATGGGGAAATGGAACTAGTTTGTTCTGCCAAAATGTGAGCCCATGAGTGTCAAGTAGCCAAACACTGAATACAAACATTCTGAGATGTTAGCCTACCACTGGCATTTGTATACTGAACATTCAGTCTCATTATCATATTAGAGTTCACATAAGTTAAGATTGATTGGCAGGTGCAAAATATCAAATTTTCTGTTTTCCTCAAGAATTTGTTGCCTCCATTTGGTGGGAAGAATGTATCTTTGTAACTATTTTGGGCTTTGATCAGATCAATGAAGAGAGAACAAGAAGAGATTTATCACAATGCTTTCCCAAATGGGAAAATAGCAAATGGGGTAAATGTAATATTTTACAAAAAATAATAATTTCAGGTAGTTTAGGACAATACTTTTTTCTGATTTGCATACTTTGAGTAACTTCCTCATTCAACCCTTCAGAGCTTTCCAAGTTAAAGCAATTTTAATGGACATTTGCCTCCCAATGACGACAAGTATTTAGTTCCTTGAAAGAATACGTTGCAAGTCTTTCTGCGGCATACATTGTGCAAAAATGCCCAGCACCTGGTGAAGATAAGCTTATATGAACATAAATAAAATTTCTTAAAAAGAGATTTATGAGAGATGTCTAGCTATAAATATGATTCTAACAGTTGGCAATCATTATATTAAACATAAATATTTAAGCTATAGAGAAGTGAGGTTGGAGGTAAGTTGGTGCAGTTATAAAAGGAAATTGTTTGGTACCTAGACTACGTTGCACAATGCCATATGCATGGCTACTGGTTTGGTCTACAAAGACTTTTTTGGACACTCACCAAAGAGTTTGTTTAGATGGCTTCTCTTAAACTCATTGTCTTCTGGAAAAAAAGAGCCAAAAGAGGAGCATTTAAAAATCAATGTGCTAAAAAGATGAGTACAATACATAGATCCTATCAAGATTACATCATAGCATTTGGTAGCAAGTCCAAGGCTTACTAGCAAGTCGGGTAGTACTCCTTGTGTGACCATTAACTACATGGCAGCAAGGATGGGATTCAGAAGAGGTTTGTACAAGTGGCTTCACATAGTCAACAAATTTTGTATTTATCTTTAAATAATTGCTTTTAATTGTGTGTGTGTGTGTGTGTGTGTTTTGAGGGTATGTGCACATGCACATGGATATCCCAAAAGGCCAGAGGTATTGGGTCCCTCTGGAGCTAGTAGCAAGTTACAGACAGTTGTGAACAGTCTGTCATGGATTCCAGGACCCAAATGATAGGTCTTTTAGGAGAGCATTAGAGGTTCAAGCACCACATTTATTGCTTAATGAGTAGTAATGAAGTATTCATTTTTCAATAAGAATAAGCATTCATACATTAAAGAATTGCTGGGAGGAACAAATGAATTAATGAATACTAAGTACATAGATGCAGTATACTAGTAGGCCAGCATGCAGCAATGATCACAGTTACAGTAAGTGCAAATAGGTGATAAAAAGCCATGTACCTTTCAAGTGTTTTATATAAAATACATGCAAGACAATCATAGATAGGATTAAAGTAATATTATGACAAAAAGTTTGAAATTATCTTTAAATATCAATATTGTTTTAGTCTTGCTTATGTTATTTTTCTTACATTTGCAGTCAATAAATTGCGTTAGGAAAAGTACTATAAAATGTGTATATACACATGCTGTTCTAATTGGTTTAGGTCAAGAGTTATCAGACAGTATTGGATAGTAATCTGAGGAACACCCAAGACCCTTAATGAATCATATTATAATAATAGCAAATTGCGGGGCTGGGTAGACTGACTAGTGGGTAAAGTGCTTGTCATGAAAATATAGCAGTCTGTATTCAGTCTCTGGAACACATGTAGACTAGGCACAGTGGTGTGTAGCTCTAATCCCAGCACCGGGGAAGCGGAAACAAGAAGGCCATGAGGACTTACTGGTCAGCCAGTCTAACAGAATCAGTGAGCTGCAGATTTGGCAAGAAACCCCGTGTCTAAAAATAAAATAGAGAATGATTCAAAAGGCGCTTGACAAGGATCTCTGAACCACTGTCCTCTATATGTATGCACTACTACATGTACGACAAACACGTACTACTTATGCTAAGTTATTTATTTTTCCTTTGTAACCGATTGTGCTGGTATTTTGCTAACAGTTCAAAGGCAATAAGAAGTAAAACTGTGGTCGTCTTCACACAAGTCAGGGCAGTGGCACTATCATCTAATTCTAGTAGTGTCATTGCACCATGGGTAGTCATACAATTGCAGTAAGGAAGGAAGTTCTGCTCTTACTTAGCACTATTGTTGATAAAGCATCACGTGAAAACCCTGATCCCACATCTCATTTGTATTCTGTATGGCAAAGTGTCACGGGTCACCTGACCCATATGCCAAGGCATAGCACTTGCCTTTAACAAAAGTAGTGCATGGACGTAAGAATTGTGAGATTGGCTGTTTTTATCTCCAGGCTGTTTTTACTTATAATCATATCAGATAGAAAATGACTGATTACTGGAATTTAGAAGACTCCAGAAGACAGTGTATTAAAAATGGCACATGCATATTTAGCCAGAAAAATTTCTGGTAAGCCAGGAGATAATGTATCATGTAGACCAGGCTGGTCTTGATCTCACTCTATAGCTGAGAATATCCTTGAGCTCCTGATCCTCCTGCCTCCACCTCCCAAATGCTAGAATTACAGACATGGACCACCCGTCCTGGCAGCCAGTAGAGTTTAACCAGTGATTCCGAGAGCTCATAGCTATGGTTTCAGATTTCCCATTGCAATTAATCTTTTAGAAGCTACTACTACTTACTAAATTTTAACACATATCATAAGAGAATCTGCATTCTTCTGAAAAGTTATCCAAATAAATCCTCTTTTCCAACTATATATTTATGTATGACTGACTTTTTTCATTCTATGCTCCAGTCAAAACAATGTATTTCAACAGATTAAGTGTTACAGCAGAATCCAGATGTCATTTATAAAGCCTTATAATTTGCCAAAATACAAAGTAATGTGAACTCTTAGTAATATCTTTGTTTTAAAAAGGCACAAAAAGCTGCCTATGTTAATGTGTATTAGAACTACAATTTTATTTTTAAGTGCAATGGGTTAACATAATTATGATTTATATTTTAATTTTTAATAGACTATATAATAATACCCATAACCCACCTTCAGGATATATATAAATGAACCCTACTGTCTAAAGCACTGAGCACCTCTAAAAATCAGTGGCGAATATTTTGTAGTGATTTAAATGAGAATGTCAATCCATGGGTCCTGGCATCTGAACCTGACCCCCAGTTAGTGGTGATGCTTGGGAAGGCTTTCATGGAGGAAGGATATCACCAGGGGTGGGTTTTGAGGTTTCCAAGACATGTGCCATTCCCAATTCACTTATTACTTCATGATTGCAGTTTAAGATATGAGCTCTCAATGTGTTCCTGCTGCTGCCAGGCCTGCCTGCTGCTACCCTTCAAGGTGATTTTTCTGATAGACTCTTATCCCACTAGACTGTAAATACAAATAAATTTACCTCTTATAAACTGCTTTAATCATGGTATTTAATATTAGTAATAAACAAATATAATGAATACTTTTTCTGGATTTACCTTGAGAAATCAGAAGTAGAAAAAGTAGGTAAATCCAAAGTAAGTTAATAGGGACAATATATAACAGAGGAAATATATATATATATAAAGTGGGATTCCCCTCTGTATGCTGTGAATATGTTTTATTGCTATTGGTTAGGAAAGAAGCTGCTTTGACCTATGGCAGGGCAGAATAGAGCTAGGTGGGAAAACTACACTGAATTCAGGGAGAAGGAAGGCAGAATAGTGATGCCATGTAGCTGCTGAAGGAGAAGGTCACCAGAACATTACTGGTAAGCCACAGCTTCATGGTGATACACAGATTAATAGAAATGGGTTAATTTAAGATGTAACAGCTAGATAGGAATATGCCTGAGCCACGGGCCAAACAATGTTGCAATTATTATAGTTTTGTTGATTATTCGGGTCTGGGTGCCCAGGAAATAAAAGCACAGTCTCTGTTTACTTCATATATAATGAAGCAAAAACACAGTCACTGGAAGAAGGTAATGAAGTTAATAAGGTTCTTGCTAGACTGACCTGAAAAGCCAGAGTATGGAATCTATCAAGTAGAGCATTAAGGGAACAGACAAATAAATCCATAATCTAAAGGGATAATAAAGAAATATTATATATAAATTCATTTTGACACATTTGACAGTGCAGATGAAATAAACAAATTTCTTGAATGTTTCCTGCCAAAAATTACAAGGTCTGAAATAGCAAATATGAAATCCTTCCACAGACAAAAGTCCTGGCCCAAATTGTTACTATGATATAGTCCATCAAATATGTATGAAGCAATATCACTAGTCCTGTATCATTTCCTCCCAGTGATAAAGGCGGAAAGGACCCTTGATTATGGTGCTTAGTGGAGTTGATGTGGGGCATGAAAGGAAAAATGGAAGCCCACCTGATAGGTCTGGCTTGTTCTAACTGCATGAATGAAGGTATCCATAAGCATGGGAGAGGAATAGTATGTGGAAGCAGAAAAGATACATTAAAAAAAATGTCCAAGAACATTGAAATCATGATATGCCAATGTGCCTGCCAATTCCACAACTAGATATAGAGTCCAGATTTTTTTTTTAATCAGAAAAGGGGAAGGAGTTGTAACCACAAATTTTCTCAGAATATGAAGTCACGATTGGTATTTCCTGGAGGCTGAGTTAGATAAGAAGAGCTGCCAAAGGACTGAATGGACTGTACATCCAAATTGTAAGTGGTGGGGAAGAAAGTCAGGCTGACAAAGGAAGTGGAAATGATGTGGACTCTGAGCTGGAAGACACCAAGGAGAGTTTGTGAGGACAAAAGCAGTGTCCTCCCACAGCCAGTGTAATCTGGGGGGCTAAGCGCCATAGAATTCATCGCTGTTGACCTTGGTGGGACCTCTTCTAGAGGGCTGGAAGAGCAGGTTTTCTGGAGTGAGACGCAGAGAAGATTAACTTCTTCAAGATGTCTTGATATACAAGGGCAGAAAAATAATGGTCAGTAGATTGTTGTTTGAGGGTTGAGCACAGTTTTAGGAATATAATTCAGTGTGTGGGGGTTGATATCCAATAGAAAGGAATACTAGACTAATGTAGGAGAGAAGGGCAAGGATGTAGGAGCTAAGCTTGTGATAGAGCAAGCAGATAAAGCAGAGCCTGGAGAGGTGGAAGGAGAGGTGTGCACAGGTCTCCAGCTTGCTGAGGGAGAAGATGCTGTAATGACAGAGGGCTGCATGTTTCTTTGGGCAGTACAACATCTGGCCAGCAGACAAACAGAATGGACCAGGAGAGGGCACAAAGGCAAGAGAACACTTTGGGGCACTGCTTCAGGACTGTAGAGCATTGATGCATGCCTGTTTGAAAAGACTGTGAGTTTGAAATGAAACCAGTTAGTCAGATTGTGTTATTTCTTTTCCAGCTACGTTCCATTACTTTGACTCAACCAAGCGTAATATAATAAGTTGGAGTTGTGGAAGTGTCAGAACAAACACGCTTTATGTAAGAAGCTTAAGAGTGTTTGCATGACCACTGCTTGTCTTAATAAAATGGTAAAACAGTTGCCAAGGACTTTCCCCGTCAGGTCCAGGAGCTCAAAGTAACGTGAAAGTGGCCCACTTTTCATTCGCTGTCTTTATTTGTTCATAGCCCTCTGTTCTTTCAGAAAGGATTTGAGAATGTTAGCGGTCCCCTGGCCTGAACATTCTTCTCAGTGTTGACCTTCCCTTCCTGTGTTTTGGTCAGTCACATGACCAAGAACTACTATCTTATGCATTCCATTCCACACTGCGACAATCGAAACATCTCTTTCACCCTGCTCAAATGAAGATGTGGTGGCTATATACTTCTTGAACTGTGGAGTAAAAGAAAAAGCTGGGATCTGTTCCCTGGTGCCCAGAATTGGCATAATACAGAGTCAGACACCCGAGGTTTTATGCAGACTACAGCCTTATGACCAACCGGTTAATACTGTTCTTCTCATACACTCTACTTATCCTCTAAAAGGCTCACTGAATGTATCATATTATGCCTGATTGTAAGCAAGCACGAGACAAATTCTGTGCAGGCTGATGGTCTATCTTTAGAGCTCGTGGGAGGTCTTGGCTCTGCTTCAGTTCACCATGTGAAATGTTTCAGTGTCTCTGACGATATTGTCACCCAACATCCACATGAGCTCTGCTTAACACAGCCATCTCAAAATACCATCCTAAACTCTAGGTCAAAAATATCTCTCAGAAGGCAAGAATCTGTATCCCCAATTAATTTTCTTCCACAGTTTAATTTCATGGTTCATTATTGCAAACAACAGTCTTTATTAAGCATCATCTTAATGTGATAGGTACTTGTATTATTTCCATTCTAATGGTGGAGAAACTGAGTCACAAGGAAAGTAACCTGCTAAAGGTGAAGGTAAAATACTAGAAAAGCCATTCAGAAGCTCGTAAGAGTTACACATCACTCTTATAGAATATTGTGTTGAAATAAACATGAAACAGTAACATTAGCTAATTGAATTCTCTATCTCCACTTTCCTATTTCATAGAATAAAAGAAATATAAACAAGTTGCTGCATTTGTATGGTATGAAATTACTTCTGTCTCACCTTTCAAAAATGGTTGTTCTTTTGTACCTCAGCTTAGCACAAAGAACAATATACAACCTCACATTCAGTCTAGCTGATGGTTTTATATCAGTACCATGGTGGTTTTTACTGTCACCCATGATATCCTTCATGGTTTCTTCTATATCAGCAATCAACATTACCTCTTAGGGTAAGAAAAAAATCAAAGTGAGGATTATACATTGTTAGTACTTGGCTCAAGGTGTCTGAAACCTCATGATGGTGACCTCGTGTGTCCTATGAGCTCTTCAGTCTGAGAATTAAATAATGTGAAATATGATTCATCTGTAGTATGATCCAAGCCCGCACTTCATTATTTTTCAAAGGACCTCTTCTTGAAGCCAAATAGAAAAATGAGCCAGTTAAAAGTTTATTAATTATAGTAGTTACAAGGATATCATCCACAACCATGTAATCATAAGACCTATGATATACTGAATTCCACATTTGCCTACAGATATTTTTAATGCTAAAAACAGCATCAATACCTGTACTACCGGAAAATGAATTGTGAATTGATAATCAAAAGAATCCAACTAACGTGTTTACTGAGTGTGAACAAGAAGGGCTGTCACATCCAGAAGTTTCAAAATAGTTTTCTTTCTTTAGAAAGTGTGTATCTTCTCAGGACAAGTGTCAAGGCTCTCATGTGCCTCTGTGCATGTCCTTGGTCACAGCTGCGTCACAACAGAAATGACTTTGGGACTGTGGCAAATGACATTTTCTGTATTTGGCAACTGGGGCAGTCTGGATGTCCTCATCACATGAAAAGGTTGACAGAATTGTCATTTTAAAATTTGCCCAGCAAGGCTTTAGAAGGTAGGTGAGGTGGCACCCAGAAGATAAAAGGCGAAGTACGGGAAGAGGGCCGGGCCTGCTATCACTCACACGGACCATTCCTCCTGTCAGTGAGATGTCAGCAGCATGTCTTTTGCTGTGAGGTGATATGTTTTCGGGATACAAGTAAGAGAATATAATTTCCATCCACTTCAGAAAGCGATAAAGCATGAACATCTAAAAATGATATACCAGTATAAAGCCAACCACAGACTAGCTAAATTACATGTGGTATTAAAACTCCTCTCAAAATGCTAACAATATTTAACACATTTAGCATCAGCTTATACACAAGAAGATAAATGATCTTATGTACGTTTTGTAAGCCATCTCAATGAACTATTATATAATTAAGACATCATGCCAGAAAACTTGTCAGAACTGGAGTTACTAAAACAAAGGTGGAAACCAGCCCTGATAGCTAGGGAAAATATAAGCATCACCCCCACCCAAGCATTGAAAGAATACTTCTCTTGGCAGTACCTTGAAGACCCGATCCACATTTGACTGCTCCTTACAAATTAGAGAAATTAACCAAGAAAAGTTATGCAAACTTGGTTTTCTAAGAGCAGCTAGCTAATTAAATTTCAACACAAATTTAAATTGGGGGATTTTTTTTCTTTTTCTTTTGTTCTGTCAAGGTGAAAATGTCTACGATAGCACCTGGTTTTACTTACACAGTTTTGATTACTTTGGATGACTTAATAACACACAGAAATTGTATTAATTAAAACACTGCTTGGCCCATTAGCTCTAGCTTCTTATTGGCTAACTCCTACATCTTTAGTTAACCCATTTCTATCAATCTGTATATCACCACACAGTCATGGCCTACCAGAAAAGTTTCAGCACATCTACCTCTGGCCACGGATCCATGGTGTCCCACTGACTCTGCTTTCTTCCTCCCAGAATTCAGTTCTGTCTTATCTGCCTACCTAAGTTCTGGCCTATCAGGCCAAGGCAGTTTCTTTATTCATTAACCAATACAAGCAACACATAGAAAGAAGAACCTCCTACACCAAACCTTCAAAATTTCATTTCAATAAAACTAGAAATTTTCTATTGTACATTAGTTAGCATTCTCTATGAATAATGACCAAATATAAACCTTCAGTGTCATGAATGGATACTTATTAAGCCAATGCAAATAACTGTTCAAAAGACATCTACATATGAAAAACATGAGGAAAATAAAAGAATACTTTTTACCCCCTCTAATAATTTTAATATACATGTCATATCTTGCCATTGCACTGTCTCAAAGACCCATATCCAGCTAAGGCATAATAATAGACAAGTAGATATTTCCTATAAAAATATGAAGTGTCCTCTGGAAACTTGAAATCACTACAATTTTCTACAAATTTTCCTAATAAAGTTTAATTGCACAAACACAGTACTTTTTCCCCACATAGTTCTGGCCATTTTGGGTTTTGTTACCATCTTTATCATCTTTAAGTCTAAGAGCCATAAAATCATGTACTCACAAGGCAAAATGCCAATGTAATTTTAAGGAGGCATTTGATAAACGTGATTTGTTGATTTCTTCATGTTGATTCTGCAAGCTGTGGTTAGAAGTCAGCTCTTGAAGACTGCTTGGGTTGGGCTGAATATCTAAGCTGTGATTCAAGTGAATTCTTCCTATAATTCCCACTGAGAGACTAGTTTCCTGGTCTCAGTGCTCTCCTAGCAGAAATGACAGACACCAAAGAAAGCAATTTGGTCTAAAGATTTTGACATTTTATTCACATTTATTACTTTACATTCCATATCCAAACCCTCACTGACACTGTGAGGTTTCTTGATTTCACAGATCTTGGAAGTAAAGAAGCTAAGGATCTGAGAATGACCTTCTCCTCAGCACCATAGCGTTGACTAAGGCATGGGAGCACCAAGTTGCTCATTTTCTTACTCTGGCATTGGTGCATTCAAATGTATCTACTTTACAAATATAGGACAAATAAAATTAGGCTATGTTTCTGCAAACAGTTTGAAATCTTCAAGGTTCCTTATGATGCTGGTTATGATTAGAATTTGAAAACCAAGAATAAATGTTAGTGGTTCTTCCTGAACTGGAAATGTAGTTCAGCATTAGAGTTCTACACTAGTTTATATAAGACTCTTGGTCAGATCTACAGGAAAGCACACACACGCACATGTTATCACACACATGAGAGAGAAAGAGAGAGTTCCTGAACTTACAATAACAATTAAATGCTGAATTCATCTTTCCTAGACCCTTAGCTAATGGAGTTGAAATAATCACCCTCTGGTTGTTATTTAGGAAGACATCATGGTTCAAGAAACTCCACTAACCTGAAGAATCACTATGGTTGAATAAATCAAATAAGTGTTTCTTGTAAAGCAGGTCAAGGTCAAATATAAATTCCTGGCTATGTAATATCTTAAACTTTAAGGTAGTGCAATCTTCCCCAGTATGGGCATCTGCTCAACCCAAAGCCTTCTCATTATAAACCCTTGATCTGTAGCAAACGGAACCACAAAGAGAGGCTGTGTCCCATCAGCTCAGGAAGATGAAGGTTTCTGAAACCAGACCCCTCCACCTGCCTGCTCTCCAACCCCCACACATCTAAAACGTAGTGGAGTCTTATTCTTGGCCAGACCTTCTCCTTCCTGCTTCCCACTCCAGGCATTTGAGTGATTTTTCATGCAGTGTGTCCAGACAGATATCAAAGCAGGAGCTTTCTGCAGCTATAAGGAAAGCAAACTGAGATGGTGCACAATTCCATCTTCTTAGGCTAGGTCCTTCATGCTTTCTCCATTCTGTCTTCACAGTACTGACCAGAGCTAAGTCATTGTAATTCTTTCCAGCAGAGTTCACACAGTCCATACACATTTCCTTTTCACCTCTGTGTAGAAGAGAGCACATCGATTTCTTGGTTATTTTTTTTGTAATAAGTAGTTATTTAGAACATTGTAGGGTTTAGAGGTTTACATTATTGAATTTGCTTCATATGGCAACCCAGTAAATCATCCATACAATGCATATTTTTGTTATTGTCACTATTGTATTATAATTTTTCACCTCCTTTTGCAAACAGTTAAAATGGTTGTGAATCTAAGTAGGCCACATTTTGAGTCTCTGAGTGGTTATTTTAAAAAGAGTAAAATAAATAATTAGAAGTATATTCAGGAGTGAACCCAGTTCTAAAGAATATAGCCTAACTTTGTTCCTTGTCATGAGACCATGTCTTCACTTATCTGTTACTGTGGACACTATCGTCCTATTTATTAACTTGTTCTAGATTTGGGCAGTAGTCTTGTTGCTAAGCCACAGGGTTTAAGAAGTAGGAGTCTTTTACTTCTTTTTTGTTGTTGTTGTTCTTTAGAGATATGCTATGGAATCGTAGGACAAATGGGAGGAAATTGTCAATGTTTGATACTAAAGTTAACAAAGGTAACTGAAATGGGAAATGTAAGCATTTCCTATGAAACGGTGAATAGCAAGTTAGGAATCAAGCTTCTTTTGAATAGATGGTGAGCCAGTCACTCTGCCTCTTAGTTTTCTGAACAAACTTTACTTCTTAGAAAAGTGGTTTCAGTGCTGTTCAACCTGAAGCAGAAAGCACAGTTCCAGGGCCAGATGTCAATACATCTTCATTATCTTGCCGTTGCTCCTCTGCTCTGCTCTTGTTACTATTATTTCTGTCATGTGTAATTTGGCTTCAGCGACTTTTTTTTCACAGAATAGATAGTTGAAATTCTATCTAAAGTTTTTTGCTAATGGTGAGCTCTTATAGCTGAAGACACCACGCAGTCTAGTTGTAAAATACAGATAAATGAAGTTAGAACTGACCTGGAAACTCCTGTCCAGCTTTCACAGTCCTGGAAGTGCTGGCTGCCAGCATAGAATAGTCAATGGCGTTACCCATTTTCAACCCTGAAAACTGCAATACCAACCTCTCAGCCAAGATATTCTTGGAGGAACAATAGCAACACTACAATTTGGGAATCAATCAACTACTTTCTGGTTGAACTGAGGTCCACTCTGCAGGAGAGAATACATGCCTGGCATTATAAAACTGGTCAAAAGTTCATGACTTAGGAGGCTATAGACCCAAAGTGTCAGAAGACCCACAGCCACTTCTGTTGTTTTGTTAAATGTTGTCAAGCTGCCATCTAAACATTCATGTTTATACCCTTAGACAAAGTGTCTTTCAGTCTTCATCAGGACAGTTTCTCTGTCTGCGGAGCCAACAGCTAATGCAGAGACTTATAACTGGCCACAGTGTTGAGAATACATAACTCGGGAGTGCTTAACGCTAAATGGAATATCTGTAATCATCACTGCAAGACTCAGGCAATGGAAGATGGGTCAGATAGAATCTAAGAGCTACGGAGGAGTGCCGTGAAATGCTGGCTTCTGACAATGACATAGGCATTGCCCTCATGGTCTCACAGCAGCTGGGATTCCTCGAGCAAGATCTAAACACATACACATACTCACACTCTGTGTGTGCACACGTGCATGTGTGTGTGTGTGTG
>LOEQ01004708.1:63156-74570 GCA_001685075.1 Bramus lutescens | reverse complement strand
TTGTCAGCCACATTCAGAGAGTCCGGTTTGATCACATGCTCCATCAGTCCCAGTCCAGCTGGCCTTGGTGAGCTCCCAGTAGAACAGTCCCATTGTCTCAGTGGGTGGGCGCATCCCTCGCGGTCCTGACTCCCTTGCTCATGTTCTCCTTCGTTCTTCTCCTCATTTGGACCTTGGGAGCTCAGTCCATAAGCACTGATCTTTTAATGAAAAAAAAATTTATATATAAAATCATGACCAAAACTGCCATGAGAGAGAATGGAGCATCATTAAAAGAAGCAGTCGTTTTAGAAGATGAATGAAGACGTACATTTTAGAGGTGAGGGAAGGATACAGAGGAGCCTCAAAGTATTTAAAAAGTTTTTGGAAGCAGATGTTTCAATGAAGAGAAATTGAAAACATAGAGATCTTGATATACATAAGAACGCTCTGTCTCAGAGGTCATGGAAAAGCCAATGTAGGGTAGCAGGAGATGAGGAGGAAGAGGAGAACAACAGAAAATGAATCCTCAGTGGAAAACAGCGCACATGTGCTTGGGAATTTTCTGACAAGGGCTAAATATTAAAGTATGCCATTGGGAAGGCTTCAAACAGGAAAGCCATGTAATTTATTTCCATTTTTAAAATGTCACTTCTTTGAGATGAACATAGTGGAGGCCACAGGAATAGGCATAGAATAGTCAGGAGAACTATACAGATATAGGTTCTCAGGCAGGAATGATAAGGATCTGTTGTTGGTGTAAATATGCTAGACACATACCACTTACTGTATTATTAGAACTGGATTTCTTTATTTATAATAAAAGATGAACATGTTTATAAGACTTTCATACAAAATAAAACAAAAAAAACTTATTTTAGCTCATAATTTAATTGGTTTATATAGTAAATTCTTATTTATTATTTTGAAGTTTTATTTAAAAACATAAGATTACTTATTTCAGGAATTAATCATAGTTCTCCAAGCAAAGATAGCTCCCACATCCCAACAGTTACATGATATTAATGCGCTATAATTTCTTTCTATTAAAATATTCATTCATCAAAGGGGACAACTGACAAAGTAATTCAGGAGCATCAAGAAGAAGTTGCATTCTTTATTTTCCAAACTAACAGCACATTCCAAGTTGCCATGAAATAGTAACAAGAGAAGTTAGCCCCACAAATAAAATCCTCCACATCAATGGTTCTCAACCTGTGGCTCAGAAAACTACTCCAGAAAAAAGGAACTAATTCTGAATCTCATTTCAAAAGTAAAGACAATAACTTCCTCTTTTACTTCCTCAATAAATCTTTGTCATTAGTATGGTTTGTGAACAGAAAGAAGTGCAGTTGGGGCCCAGGGCTGATGATAGTAGGGTAGTTTTATAATCTAGAATTGACTTGTAGAACTTAATATTTCTAAGCAAGAGCTACAGGATTAGTCCCTAAAGTAAAACACTACTTTAGGCAGAGAGAACAAAGTGTTTATAATAAACACAATCAAAATCTAGTAAAGGATAATTCAATTATCACATATATTTATTTATTTATTAGCCAAATCATTCAATTTTCCATGGCGAGAGTGTAGGAAAGTCGATGGCACCCCTACTAACATTCCAGGATGGGTAAACACTGAGTCAGCAGTTCTGTACCTTGGTCACAGTGTTGTTTTACCACCATAGGGAGATTGTGAAACAAAGCAAATTCTTTCCCTGCTGATTGGATTCTATAAGGATCTGTTAGCCTTTGTTTATTTCTCTGTTGAGAATTGCATCGCAAGCCTGAAAGGAACAAAGCAGAATGTGAAGAAAATTAAATTTCATTTAGCCGTCATTTTGCAGAATTCCTCTAGAATAGAGGGCAATACTTAAAGCTTACTCTCTGCTTAGGTGAGTTTGGGCCATTGAGGAGAAATATCTGCTGAGACCATATGGGTGTGTGTTACTAAGACATGAAAGGCAGGAGAAGAAGGCTGATGTGACCGAAGCCAAGTTTGTGAAGAATGCTGTGAAAGTTTGGGCAGTGAACGTGAGAGAGTTCATTGGAGTCTTGAAAGGATGTTGATGAGCTTCTCCCTCCAGTCAACACTGAGATACAACAGCTTTCTAAAACACATGAACACTCCCTTGAGAGCTCTGTTTAAATCGAGTTAGTCTGGAGAGTGTATGTGCTATGTAATGGTAAGCAGGATGATGAGCGGGAAGGGACAGCTCCGTTTAAAAAGCTGCTATAGGAAAAAATGAGAATGATTTAAGAAGTGTTTGGAAGGGACTGCATCTGAGTGTGCTGAGTTATGTGAACTGGAGCATCAGTCTCATGTAGAGTGAGGTTGACGGCCAGTACTGTAAGAAGTATGAGAGAATTTAGACCCAGAGAGAAAAAGTCAAGGGTGATTTTAAGAAAAAAAAATTTCAGATCTCTGGTTAATCTTTGAACTTTCACAAATATTTTTCACATTGACCATACGATGGAAAGTTAATGTGACTAATAGCATATTTATGTGTCCATGTGTATAGAGAGCTGAAGTTGGCCAGGCTGGATTGCATGTACGGCAAAAGAATGAGATAGGCTTTGACCTGCCTTGGAATTGGTAAAACCAAAGTCAGTCCAAAAATTTATCATGTTCTAAACTAGTGAGAACTCTGGTATTGAATCCATCACCAGAAACCACAGTTTCTGAAACAGAATGAAACAGAGAGACCAGAATGAAAGTGGTGTTCTGGGGAAAGGTTTATTATTTTTCTCTCCATATAAGTTTTTAGAAGAGAATGAATAAAAATTCTTACTCACAGAAGGGTACTAAGAATAAGAATAAGGGGAAGAGGGAGAAGGAGACTGACACAGAGAAAAAGAAAGAGAGGGGCTGGGGTGAAAGGAAGAGGAGGAAGGATGGAGAGAGAAATTATTAGTTTAAAAACTGCACATATTGGTCTTCAGCGTTTATTTGAAAAAGGAGCAAAGTGGGTGGGGACAAGAGTAGAACAGGAAGTAGCACAGCTGTATGACGTCTGGATGATCGCAGGGAAGAGCAGGAAGGGCAGATATGAGTGAGAAGCAATAGAAGGCAGCCTTTTCACCACCTTTAGCCAGTTCCAGACTTAAAACTGTCACCAGCTTATGCCAGACATAGGTTGGATTGGTCTGTACAGTTAGGGACAGGCTCTCAGGAGTGCTTGGAGAATAATTGATCCCTCCCAACAGAACTATGAAACCCCACCGACCACACATAAAATGCCTCAAAGAACTCATGTATACCTCTTAAAAGAAAATCTGTATCGTCTACATCAAAAGCCCAAAAGACCAGAAACGGGTCCATCCTTGACATCTATCTACCTCTTTCCATTTTTTTTCTTATCAAAAACAAGCAAAATTATTAAAAAGCCTTTTCAGATGAGTTTTAGATTTGTGAGAGGAAGATTTCCTACCTGCCTCTGATACCAAGTCAATAGCCCTTTCCCTTCATCTATGAGCCGCGCTAGATGTATATTTGTTGCAACTGATCCAGTCTCTGGTTCAGGTCCTCTCCCCTGGTCCCTGTCCTGAGATCCTGTCTTGACTTCCCTTCATGAAGAGCTGTGATAGGAAACAAACCCTTTCCCTCCCAGTGTGGCTGTGGACAGAGTTTGTTCACAGCAGTAGAGAACCAGCCGATGTGCTGGTCCTTCCTCAGAGAAAGTCCTTTCATCATCTTCAAATCATTTGCACAGCAAAGCTTTTACTTTAAATATGTATGGCTTTTCAGCCATTAGGCATAGCATCTGAAAAGACATTATCATGCCAGCATCATCTTGATTTTCTCCTGTGTTGTCTACTCCACTCTTCTGAAGAAGTTGCCATGCCAGATCAATAATATTTTTCTCAATGTATATCTATGTTTCTGACATGTGTAATTTTCTTCTTTCTGAGGAATGTTTGACATTTCTTGCAGCAAAGGTCAAATAGCAATACATTGTCTCAATTTCTCTTCTTCTGAGAATAAAATCATTATTTCTCTTTTATTTTTTAACAATACTTTTGCAGGTTATAGAGCTCAAAGTTTGGGGCATTTCTCACATGCAGTTTCTGCTTCAGGGTCTCTATCAAGCAGTTCGTACAGTCCTTACCTTGTCTCTCTAAGAGTAAGGTCCCCCCCCCACCGTATGACTTCTCTGTTTTGCTTTGTCTTAACTTTGAATTTCGGATTTGACTGCCATATATTTGATACAGGTGTTTTTTGAAGATGTTTGTTGTTGGCCCTTTTTAAAAATATATCCTTCAGCTGCCTGAATCTATAATCAACTGTCTAATTTGAGGTGACTTCCCCCTTGACATTCTAATTACATGTTTGTTACACTTTTTGCAGTTGTCACTCAGTTCTGATTTATTGTTTTTGTATTGTTTATAAGTTAACTTGGAGTTCCTTTGTTTTCAGTTCTGAATTTTTTCAGTATCTTCTCAAATTCTGCAATTCTTTATACTTATATCAAGTCCTCTTTTACTAGGTTTATCAAGAAGTTATTCTTTCATTAGAGTACTTTTATTTCTAGTATTTTTATAATTTTATCATTTTTTCCACATTATCTGTCTGTTTTCACATTCCCTTTTATCCATGAAACCTTTAGCAAACCAATCACTGTTTTCTTTTTAAATTTGCAGTATGCTCAGTCATTACTCCTGCCCTATCTGGTTCTGTTCTTTTTGTCTTTTCAAATTGTGAAGCATTTTATTTTATTTTTTAGCAGATTTCATAATTTTTTTCTCAATAGCTAAGAGCAATATAATTAAAACCTTTGAAATATGGTAAGACAGAAGTAGAGGAAGAGGGTTCTAGATCCTGAAATTCAAGTAGCTTGCCTCTTGTCCCTCACTGTGAAGGTCACAAATTTTTCCATTCCCCTCTCTTGAGATAAGACATGATTAAGTGGTCCAGATTGGGAACTCCAATCTTCAAAGTAGAAGTGTGAAATAGAATGCAGTAGGGAAATTTCTTTTGCCAACATAGAAGACTAAATTGTATAGAATTGGGTACTTCCTGTAAAATTATGGCTAGTTCTTTCTAGGGCAGGCACTTTTAATAAGAGAGCTCCCTAGTGTGTTTTGGAAAAGTCTAATCGAGAAGGTAGGGCAATAACTGAGTGGATAAAGAACTCAGGTTACAAATGCACAGACCTAAATTCACATCACCAACACAATGTAACAGCTGCACATCTGTAATCCCAGCCCTAGGAGGGGAGACAGGTGGATCCCTGGAAATCAGAGACCAACCAGTCTAATCAAATGCTGAGCACCATGAGAGATGGTATCTCAGAAGTTAATCTGGAGTGTATTCAAAGAAGTTACCCAAGTGTGGCCTCTAGCCTTCATGTGCAGCCATAGTAGTGCACACGAGCACACACATACGCACAAATACACACACACACACACACACACACACAGTTTTTTTTTTAAGAAAACCATTTTCTTCCCTTTCCCTGCCTAAAGCAAAGGGGATTTTCCCCAACATTACTGTGAAAACCTTGTCACAGACCTGAATTTGAAACTAACAGGAGTTTAGACAGCTGTGTCCCTGGAATATTTAATTCTTCGACTTTCCCACAAACAATCTCCAGTAACTCCCCAACACATTTGAGTTTTACAAAAGCAGTGGGCTTTTCAGACAGTTTCATCAAGCGCATCAGCTTTGAGTCCCTTTACTCCATGTCCTGGCCTCTCTTACAGATCTAGTGGAGTTCTCAGTCTGCTCTGTTTTCTATATCTTGTTAACTGTGAAGTGGTGATTCCCAAACAGCCTTCATGATGAGTCAGATAGTGGAAGCTGCTCCTCCTCCATTGCTTAATTGAGGGAAAAGACAACGTAAAGAAGGAATGGAGAAACACTACATAGAGATGATGTTTTTTGACTATGACAAAGTCAGCAGAAATAAACTTATAGAAAAAGAAAGAAAACAAAAAAGAAAATAAGAAAGTGAACATTGTAAACATGGGATCGATGTGATGCAAACAAGCTTTTCATTCTTGAAGGTGATCTAAAGGCATAAAAATATCAAGTGAGAGGAAAGAGCAAATGGAGACAGCACAATAAAAAGCAAAGTAGAAAGCAGTTTCATGCAGTTCAGGCTATCAATAAACCACATGTATATAACATATGTATATACACATATAATGCATGTAAGTACACAATACTTAAATATGCATTCACTAGTTTGTAAAATAATTGATACATGTGAAAACTGTAACGATCTGTACATGTATTCATATATGCATACATGACAAGAAAACACACAATTGGAGGTTCTTTTTAAAATTCAGGCAGACATAGGCTCTGTATGGAAATAACTAACAGACTAAATACAATTCAATTTGTAGAGTAAAATTGAGATAAACATCAACTTAGGCAGCAGCACTAGAATCTAGATTTTTTTTTCCTTTTGGAAAGTATGTTTTATTCTAAAATTTTAGGTTAATATTTGAAAATTCAATCTTAATAAAAATCAGTTTAGAAAACACAGCAGTAAGCAACTATTCTAAAGCTCATGAGAAACTAGAGCAGGAATAAAACAGCATAGATGAGAACATATAGAAGTGAATTTTCTTCTTCTATGAAATACCAAATAAGAGTTTTCATCTTCTTTAATTAAGGGGGAATTCATGTTCCTTTAATAACAGTTAAAAAACGCCTTTCATTGGAGAGATATAACTCATGGAAAAGTATTTCAAAACCTCATTCTTCTGAATGGCAGTGTTCCTGGAGTGTCTCTAAGGGTTCTCAGAACTCTACCCAGAAGAACACTTAACCGAAGAGTTGTTCCAATGCAAGTTATGGTTAAATAACATGAAAAGCATTTTTTTAATGTGAAATACCCAGCTAAGCTGCTGTGATTCTGATAGACATTCCATAAAATGTTTACCACGCTAGGTTTTACTTAAGTTAGTGATGGTTCTCAATAAGAGTCTACATGAATCAATCAATTCAAGGGATGTATTTGTTAGGCAAATTCTAGCACAATAGATGAATTTAGAGTCTGACAGCTTTGAGTACATGAAATAATAAGTATGGACACGAAGTTCACAAGACCTATGAAATTGGTAGTCACTACCCAGTCTTGTTGCCTACTTGTTATATTTGGAGAGCTGTTGTTTGGTTTTGGTTTTGGTTTTTAACTCTAAGCATCCGTTCCACCCAGACATCATTCTCTCTATACACAGGAGAATGTTTGGCATCCACTTGTGTGAGCTGAGAACTCTATGCACTGTTCTCACAGCAGCAGCCCAATCCTCCTCCCAATGCAGCCTGAACTGGTTCCAGGGGACTGCAAACACTTGCCAGCAAGTCCTAAAGTGTAGCCAGATGTTATTTCAGCTTGCCGCGAGGAGCTTTCACACCAATGTCCCCAGCTTTAATTCCCTTCATTTAAAGAATGGTCTTCCAGCCAGCAGTCAGCTGCTGAAGCCGGAAAAAGATCATCTCTCATCACAGATATCCTTCATTCATGAAATCAATCCACAGGAATATGAAACTGAGCTCACTCAATGTGATCTGGCAGATAGTGTACAGACACGTAAGCCAACCAACATCCCAGGAGGCTGTAAGGATTAAATCACAATCTCCACTTCTGTACAACTTCCCAGCATAGGTTTCTGCCTGTTGCCTCTTAAGATTCAGTCTACATTTTAGTCTGAAGTTTCCATGGGCAACCTCTATATGACCAAAGAAAACAGAAGTGTCCAGACTATGATGACAGAAGAGATATTGAAATTAAAATCATGACCCAACAGGAACAAAAACCCTTAGAAATAAGAATCAAGCATTAACATTTCCCCCATGTTTTTCCAAATCAATAAGAACTATTGTGTGCTGTTGATAATTTACTGTTAAATTCTACTTTTGAGATATTTGGATGAGTTAGAGTCTAATTTAACCACACACATATTCCAATATGAGCGCTATCTAAGTTTCTCAAATTTCTGTGTTACCACTTCAGAAAAAGCAATTACCTCCCCATCACCTTGCCACCTTGATATTACAAAAAAAAAAAAGTGCTGTAAACATCACTGGCAAAGTTCCAACTCTTCTGAAGTACAGCTTCAAGACTTTACAATTACATTGGAAAGTGTTTTACCTATTGCTGGAAACCCATGTATAGCGTTTTATTGAGCTTTATTAATCAGTATGTAAAGTTCACCCCTTGGATTTATTAAAACATTTAGTGAAGCATTTTAAGCATCTGGCAAATAACTACACAAATGACTGATCCTGCACACTGTAGCTGAGGTAAAAAATTAAGAACCTGAGACTGCTTCAAAATGTACTGATTCCAAGCATAAAAAGGTCCCACATTTAACAAGGAGTAGCAAGCAGGGTCTTTCTCTGCATTTAGTTCAGAACCAAGACAAGACTCTGACTCTGACATGCCTCCTTCCAAGCCGTCTTGGTGTTCCTTCAACATGCCTAAGGAGAAAAGCTGATCCACCTGTGGACATTACAATTAGACTGGATGCAAAGGTGTCACTTCCAGGAACTGACCTTCTATATCTCTAGGCCTTGCTCCAGGAGACCAGGATTTTCTTTCTCTTCATAAGACCTCTTCCATACAAAGGGAATTCAAGCCTCTTTCTGCAAGCCATGAGTTGCAAGGTATCATCAATCCCACTTCACAGATCTTATCCACACTAGCATTTGAAGGCGTTGTCATATGACATGAAGTTATTATCAACTCCTTGATCAATCTGGTCCAAATCTCACTCAGCATCCTTTCTTTTGACTCCAGGCTATCCAGGACATTAGACTTTGGACTGGCAACACCCAACGTTTGCACAACAATACTGAGGTAAATGAGCACTCTCCCCTGCAGTGGACTCTGGTGTTTGTTTTAATCTCCTGAGAAGTTTCTTCCAGGTTTTTAATGTGTTTGTCATTTTCCATAACTTAGAAGTCCAGCTTTGCTATTTTAGGCAAGAGTGCTTCAAGTTTTCCTTCCAGGGAGGTCATGCAGTTTATAGTTTCTTGATTCTGGAAATAATTTCCCACAAATAAGCCTTTATGTAGACTGGAGAGTGCCTGACGGGATCATTTCACCCAGCTTTTCTGTTGAGGCAGTGTAGCAATCATGGATATACATTATGTCCACACTACAGCTGCAGCTCCTGGGAGCCCCAGAGCAATTTCCCACGATGGAAGCTGAGGAAGATGCAGAAAACACACTCAATCAGCTAGCTGTCTGTCTGTTGTTAGGATATGTTGTTAGACAAACAGAGCTCTGAATTCTCTGACATAGCTTGGTGTTGGATTAGAGGGTAAGTCTCACAAGATAGCAATTCATCTCTTGAGTTTTTAAGAAGGGATAATGGTAGGAAATCTGGAGAATGGGAAAATGTGTTTAAGAATACAAAATTAATTAATTATCTATGTATCTATTTTAGAAAATTTGGAAGAATATGTGTATGTGTGGCTGGTTTTGCTGTTGTAAATGTTTGACTGGGTAAATTCTGAGATATCTGTGCTGTTCTAAAATTCCTACCACAATCCAAATAGAGCAAACTGTCAACATTCAGCAGTTTCCTTGTGTGTCTATGCTGCTATTTCTTTGTGTTTGCCCTATATCCTATAGGAGGCACTAATTTGCTTTCTACCTGTATTGTTTTACCTTGTCTAAAATTTCTTATAATGGAAGCACACTGTCTGTATGCTTTTGAATTTCTCTCACTTAGCACAATGCATTTGAGATTCACGCATGTTGTTGAGAGCGTCCTTAACTTATTCCTTTGTTGCTGCTGCTGATGGCTGTTCAGTTCACTAGTGTTCTCAGTTGCCTGTTGGCTATGTAAAGGTGAACCTAAATCCAAAATAGCTGAGAGTGAGAATATGTTTCCATTGTGGAAACCCTTCCCTACCCACAAAGACTTGGGTTCATGTCGTGACCTCTTATGAATGAAAACACCATGGGCTTTAGATCCTTCCTGAATGCTAAGCTTACCTTTCGGGTGTTATTTCTCTGGCTCCATGACATATGGCTTCTTGCCAGTAAAGGGCAAAGCACTAGAGGGCAGAAGGGCATTACCCTAGTATTTCTCGCCTCCTCCTTTGTTTTGGTCAGCTCTTTTGTTAAAGGATGTGTTTCCTCTTTGGCTTCAGCCTCCACCAAAGACGCACACTTTGGCTCTAGTCCCCACCACTTACATCAGCCTAGTCCCTGGATTATAGTAACAACAGTTTCTGTCTTTTATCCTGTGAAATATAGTTACTAAAACCTATCTGCAGCTATTTTTTGGGTCTTCCTTGTCCCTTATTTGACCCCCATCTCTACTTCAACTATATAACTACTTCTCTGTATTACAATATTTCTTCAGGTGTAGCTATTTGAATTATATCTATTTTCCTGGTAAGCCCTTAATTTTACTTCACAAAGTCCAAAAATATCTTTTGATATTTTTGTTTGATGTCTAACTTGTGACATAACATTTATGTCATTTAATTCTTCATACTAGTGCCAACACATAATTACTTTTCACATCCATAAATGAAGCCTAGGGAAGTTACATGATCACCCAGAAAGTTGCAGTGCTGATAGGTAACAAAGGTTGTGTTACCAAGAAATTGAGGATCAACTGAAAAACCTGATGATGTTTGTGGAAAACTCTAATAGACTTGCTGTGACTGACAAAGCACAGAGACTTGCCCTAATATTGAGTCAAAGTGTAAAACTATTCTCTAATCTATTTCCTGTGGCTCTTTCTGATTTATTTTCTGATTATGATTATGATCTGATTATGACTAATCATTGATACATTTCGAAGTCAATAACCACAGCAATTCGTCTGATGTTCTATTAATCTACTCTATTAATAACATCCCATCTGGAACATTAGCTGTAAATGGAGACTGTATTTTGTTTCCACCCAGACATGAATAATCACACAAAAACAATATTAATTACAGCACTGTTTGACCAATGGCTTGGCATATTACTAGCGAGCTCTTCTATCTTAAATTAACCCATTTCTATTAATCTGTATGTTGCCACGAGGCTGTGACAAACCAGTAAAGTTCTGACATCCTTCTCCTTTGGCAGCTACATGGCTTAACTTTGACTCCACCTACTCTTTCTCTATATCTCTGTTCAGATTTACTGCCTGACTTTATTCTGCCAAGCCATTGGCCAAAACAGCTTTATTCATCAGCCAGTAAAAGCAACACATATACAGAAAGACATTCCACATCAATTAGCTTACATTAGGGATCCTTCTTGTCTGAATCAGTGGTAGTCTGAATCACTTAACCTTCCCCAGGCCAATGAGGATGTTAAAATAACCAGGTTGTCAGTATAAACAGAAATTTATTCATCAGTGTGGCTATGGGACAAGGCCAGTTCATGCACACTCTCCTCTGCTGTCCAAAGGCCTATCTGGGGACATCTCCTTGGACACCTGGGAACCCCTCTAGAGTCAAGTCTCTTG
>LOEQ01004708.1:29848-53061 GCA_001685075.1 Bramus lutescens | reverse complement strand
TCTTTATTAACCAATGAAAGTAACACATAGACAGATGACCCTCCTGCATCAGGTTCTGACTCAAATTAACAAAAGATTAGCACAACTGCAAATGGCATGCACACACATACACAAATATACACGCAAAAATTTTTAAATAACGTAAGGATAAAATTCTAAATCATTTCTAAGTTCCTGCAGAGTGTTCACCCTAAGGTTTAACTAGAAATACAGAGTCCTCATTTTACTTCATGTCAAAAAAAAGTTATCAAATCATTACAATCCAAACCAAGAGATTCTACTATAATCACAAACATAACGTAGTCAATGCTCCATCTTTTATCAAAAAAGTGGAATAAATAAATAAATAAAGCTTTCCAAAGACATTTACAATCTGACTGATGAGTAAATTAAACCCTTCAGTCAAAATTTAAATTAACCATTCCCATAAATCACAGTAAAATAGCAAAACCAAGAATTGTAATTTAGGCTTTAGATGACTAAATTCGGGGACTCAAGTCATCTGTGCTATTGACTAAAGACTTAACAGCAAACATGGACAAGACAGAGGGCAAGACTAGTCTGAACAACAGCAAAAAAGGATGGTAGACCTGCAGGAACAGCTGAGCCACGAGGCGCTTTGTCAAGACCCCCAGAAGTTTGGATGATAAGGGCTATGGCTCACAGTGGTCAGGGTTTCCAGACTAGACAACTTACAAAGAAAAAGGAGACCAGCAAGAAAGGAATCGAGCACTTAGAAATTAAGGGTAAGCTTCAAGCAATGAGGAACTAGATTCAGAGAAGACAAAGAAAACCAAACTCCCAGTTTCATCCTATTTTAGCATTTAAACCCAAAATGGAACTGAAACCACAAAAAAGGACCTCTCAGTCCAATGACAGAGAAGACGGGAGCCAGAAAAAAACTTTGCATCTAATTTGGTGTTCATTACAAAATCAGGGCTTTGTAATTATATGTTGATTTAAAATAGTATTAGGACAAGGCATGTCTAGTTCCTTATGAAATATGTAGTAACTCCTAAATGATTTAAACTAACATAAATCTTAGAGGATAAAGTAATAATTTTTGTCTTTCACACATCCCACTAACTGATTTTCTCATTTACATATCTAATGCTTCTTAGCTAGCCTCAATAAATAAAATGTCTACGCTCAAATAGAGAAGTAATATTTAAAATCTAAAATAGTGCGAGTATTGAAAAAGAATATAATTCAACAAGAAACCATTATTTTCTTTCAGAAAATTCTTTCCTATAATGTTTGTTAAATGACTAAAAATGATTTTCACACATGCTCAAGAGACTCAGGCAGCCAAGGCCTGTAATTTCTTAATTGGCAACATCAAAGCCAAATGAGAAGAAAGGATGAGAATGTAGACTGCGTTTGAACACAACACAACCACCTTAGGATTAGAAATTTATAATCAGGACACTTAGAATGATTTGGTTCAGCAAGCATTCATGACCCCCTACCCCTGCAAAAAAAAAATCCCATCCTTTTCTTTCCTTTAAAGATACTGTTATGATCTAAAGTGTTAACTTGCTCCAACCCTGAGAAAGATGAATGTAATAGGAGAAAAAAAGGTACATACCAAGTTGTAGATAGTATTTTGCAACAGAAGTAAAGGAATTATAAATGATGCTAAGACTTCCTAGGAAGTATTTTAGATCACTTGCACTTTTCAAAATGTGTAATTATACATTATAAAACAAAATCATCTGCTTCATACTTGGAGTAAATGTTTAAGCATCTTTATTTATTCACCTACAAAAGAATATGAATAATACTATTGGTCACATTGTGAGATGTAAAAACCTTAGCACTTTGTCTAGCAGACAGTAGATACGTGTTGCTTCAGAGACTTTATTAGTCTTTTTCTTTTGGAAGCTTTGGGTCCCAATCCAGTGGATAGCAATGCTTGTCATTACATGTGCTAACATAGGCTAAGATCTTCACCAGAAAATCCCTGTACCGAATGTTAAGTCTCAAAGGTAGTCAGGGTGTTAGACAGTGATGTGTTCTCCCACCCCTATACACAATGTTACTCCTGTTTCCAATGTGCCCAGTAGGTGATGGAAGAGAAATTCAGAGAGCTTATTCAAATCCAAACGACATTATTGAGATGGATTCATGAAAAAAAAGCCTTATTTATTCTCAAACTATTGAAACAATCCCAGAACAGAGAGGTGTGAGCTTTTTTTTTTTAATTGGAAATCTCTTTTGTGGTTTTCTTAGTCCTACATCATCTAGCAGCAGAGGTCTGAGGTATGTTTTTCTGTGTTAGTTATTAAAACTGAAACCTACAAAGCAGTCATGGAACTTTCAACATTCATCAATCTTTAAATTTAATAAACTTTCTAGGCTCCTTCTGCACTGCTGGAATAACAACGCATGATTGATAGGCACTAAATGAACCATGAACAGCAACCTTGAGTTTGGTGAATAGCTAAGACCAACAGAGAGGAGACCAGGAGAATGTGCAGGGGAGTTGCTGAGAAGCTTAGTCCCACTGACCAAAATCAATACCCTCCACCTACCCTCACTGTGAAAGATCTGTAAGTATTCCATGCTTGTATGGCCCATACAACATGAAGTCTTGAGGGACCCTAATATCTTGCTGTTTTCATTCTGCACGCCCTGTAGGTACATGAAGTATTAGGAAGTTTAACAACTACACCGTTCAGTATTTGCAAAGTGGAACGCAAATATTAATGCCAGCCTTTCTGTTTTAACATAAATGCATTGGAATTCAAAATGATTTTCATCCACCCTTTTATGTATTTCTTTGTATGTAGCATTCTCCACAGAAAGGAAAGAAATATGCTCTGTCCTTGGTGAACAGGTCTGAGGAATCCTTTCTTCTAATGCCTGGTGACAAATTGGGGGATCAGGAATGTTTGAGGTGTGACTGAAATGTTTTGAGTTGAAGCAGGCATAAATAAATAATAGAAGGATGCAAGGAACAGAAGAAAAACTGTGTAAGTACATGTATTTGTGTGTGGTAATGAACCTGTTTTTGTTGAATCTATAGATAATACAAATGCTTACACAGAAGATAAGCTTAAGAATGTTTACAAGAAAAAGCAGCACAGATGGAAAGTGATTTTGAAATTTAAAAAAGGGGTTAAGGACAGGAACTAAATACTCCTCAAACTTTCCCAGTTTATAATGCCTGTATTTTATAAGGCCAAAGACAATATTTTCACCAAAAAAACTTTAATCAAGCTAATAGTAAAGTGTTGTAAGCATTATACTGAATCTATATACCAAATACTCATGATCTGAAAAAATAAGCATTCACAAGATATTTACTTTTGTATTAAATTTTCAATAGTAAATTGAGAAGCAAAACATTCAAATAATTGTCAATGAAGTTACTGCTTTCAATAAAATAAGATAATAGCAATCTGTTAACATATTGTTCATGTCTTAGTTAAGTTTTCTGTTGTTGCAAAGAGACACCATGACCACAGCAACTGTTATAAGGAAAACATTTATTTGGGGTGACTTGATTACAGTTTCAAAGGTTCAGTCCATTATGATCATGGTGGGGAACATGGCAGCATGCAGACAGACATTGATGTGGGATTCCCTTCTTTATGCTGTGAATGTATTTTTTTACCATTGGTTAACAAAGAAGCTGCCTTAACCTATAGCAGGGCAGATTATAGGTAAGTGGGAAAACTGATCTG
Source organism: Bramus lutescens (assembly GCA_001685075.1). Classification (NCBI taxonomy): domain Eukaryota; kingdom Metazoa; phylum Chordata; class Mammalia; order Rodentia; family Cricetidae; genus Bramus; species Bramus lutescens. The sequence goes on along the minus strand of LOEQ01004708.1, from coordinate 49,372 downwards.
AACAGAGGGAGAAAGATGGCAGAGCCAAGGAGAAGCCATGGGGCTGTGAGAACTTTACCAGTAAACCACAGCCTCATGACAATACACAGATTAATAGAAGTGGGTTAATTTAGGATGTAAAAACAAGCTAGGAATATGCCTAAACTATTGGCCAAACTCTGTTGTAATTAATATAGTTTTTGCATTATTATTCAAGTGGGGGTGACCAAGAAATGAATACACAGTCTCCATTTGCAAAATAAAAAAGTACAATCATAGATTAAAGGAGTAGTGATAATAAAATAAATATTTAAAAGTCATAAAGTAAGAAAATAAGACACATAAAGATGGAATATATGTAGAGAGTCTAGATTATGTATATCATTATGTTTTCTTTGGATTCTTTGACTGTTAATGAGTTGCTAGAAAATATTTGATTCTGGGGATGGCTAAGCTAAGCCAACATATATATTTTAAAGCTATCTTGAAGTCAAAATTTGTGTCTAAGGATATGTTACTTTGGAAAAGAGGTTCTGCTTTTGTTTCCACAAAGAATGGGAACATGTGCATTCCTTCCGCACTAATGTGGTTTTATGGAACAAGACACCCCAAAAGGTCTTCATGAACCCTAAAAATAACTTGTCCAACAAACAGTAGGAAGCAATTTGGAGAAAACAATGCCCAAATTCCCAAAATGTTTGCTTATAAATGTTTGTATTCATTTTAAAATGGTTAGTTATAAATGGCTAATGGCATGGTGCTGGAGCTGAGAGTGCTACATTTTGCAAGCAACAGAAAGTCAACTGACTCTCACACTGAGGGAAGCTTAAGCAAAAGAGACCTCAAAGACAACCCCCACAGTGACACACTTTCTTCAACAAGAGCATACCTCCTAACAGTGCCACTCCCTTTGGGGGTCATTTTCTTTCAAACCACCACAGTTAACAAGGTTTTTATTATCTTGGAAAATATCTGTGAAAACTTAGACCAGAGAATAAACATGAAATAGAACAATCAATGTATAAGGCAGCTGAGCTGTTACCACAGAGAAAGTTGGAGATTTGATTTTTTTTTCCTCCTGAGAGAAACAGGATTGAAAAAACAAGGGATAGGAGAGAAAGCAAGAGAGCCTGGGGAAATCCCTCAGAAACAGATTTAAAGAATGAGAATCCTTTACTATTGGGGCTGCAGAGATGACCCAATAGGTTTGCTGTGGAAATATGGAGAGCACATTAGAGTGGGGGAAGTAACAATGTTTGGAATCCCAGGACTTTCACAGCAAGATCAGAGGCAGGACAATTCTGTTACTTTAAGGGTCAGGTCATTTGTTGTATGCAGAAACAATGAGAAAAAAAACTTTGTCTCAAGCAAAGCAGGAAGTGAGAATCAACACTGAAGGCTGTCCTCTGGCCTTCACATATACCATGATCCCTATATGTGTACCCAAATACACACACACACACACACTGTATACACTCATGCTCACAAACAAAACATAATCCTGTGTGCTTCTTAGTATTCTGTTTCTAGGATCATATCTTCCAAATAATCCCTTTTGGTTCTTTTGAACTTTTATTTTAGAGCCATCACATACATGTGGACTCTTCTATTAAAAGGGGTCATTTGAGAAAAATTCAAAAGAAGTACTGGACTGGAGTCAATGCTAAGTTTAAAGAACCTCAAACGAAAAATTTCAAGACTGTTAAGCTGGAGCCTCACATGACCAGAAGTCTGTGGAGAATGTGAGGCTTTCTAGTGGGCATGTGACCCATGGCCCCTTACTGTATGTGTATCAAAATCCTCACAAATAGCTACCTCTTTCCTCCACTTGGGTACCTGTAACTTTGCCAAATTTATCATTGATAGAAATAATTACTTTGAAAGAAAAAGAATAAGGATGAGGTAGAGGAGAAGGAGAAGAAAAAGAACAAAAAGAACAAGAAGTAAAACATTGAAAGAAGATTATTTGTAGCCAATGATCCAATGAATTTACAGAAAATCAAAGCAGATCATTCTTCTTACTTAAGCCCCTCTGGAAGGCCCACACAGACACACCCAGACATATGCCATAGTCGGTGGTTTCATTCTAACGCCAGTCAAATGAGTAGAGAAGATCACCTACCACAGTCTCATTTCAAACTCCCTCATGATTTATGGTGCTAAGAATTTGTTTAATCCTCCCATTTGAGTTTAAAAGATACATCTCACTGACAAAACACAGTGTCCTGCTTATAAGATAATATAGTTATTCATTTATACATAAGTGTAACAGCCAGATTGAGTGTTTTCATATTCGGTGATTCTTTCAGTAGTTAAGCATAGGCAATCACAAGTGATAGATATCATGGGAACCTAAAAGTGAACGTACATCACTGGTGATCTGAATCAGGCTGCAGGCAATGGGATGAGGATATGGCAGGGGGTTTATTGAAGGTGAAAGCATGGTCAGCAGGATGAAAACGAAACCCCTTGTGTTGCTGTGTTGAACACACATTAGAAACTGTTGGAAAGACACGCACAGTAGGTGAAACTCATTTTGGCAAAAATATATTATACAAAGTATTTACTGAGCACAATTATCTCTGCTGTGGGCAAAGTACCCTAGAGAACATTCAATAACAAAACTCTGATTTTGACTCATGGTTTTGGAGGTTTCTGGGTTGGGACCGAGCAAGACACTGCTGACTTCATGGGAACCAGGAAGCAGACAGACAGAAGACTACACGGACAGACAAACTCTGTAAAGACACACTCTTAGTGACCTACTTTCTCCAATCCAGCCTTAGTTATCCCAGTTTCTATCACCTACTAAAAGCCCATTTAGTGTCATTGGGTTAGTCTGTCATTAGGAGAACCCTCAGATCCAGTCATCTCAGAAGCTCACCTCTCAGTGGCATCACCATATGAGGACAAAGCCTGTAATGCAGGAATTTTTGTGATCATTTTATATTTAAACTCTAACAACCTTGTGACAAATGTTCTGCTATGTCGCTGTGATCACTACATAAATCTATGACTATATGCGGGATTTTAGAATTCAAATGCACTAAAGGCTTTTTCGCTGGCCTGAAGGAGGTGCTAAAGTGTTGCGGGAGCTCCTTCCGCTCCTTCAGCCAATAGCCGCTGAGATACCAGCCCATTGGGGCGTGGTCTCTCTCTTTAAAAAAGCAGCAACTGCCCTCCGCTCCACTTCCAGCGACTAGGCTTCTTTCCTGACTGTTGGTGTTTTATAAGTTTTACCCTTTTACGCCTTCACTAAAGGGCTTAGGAAGTGGATCCTATTGGAAGAAAGTTACATCATAATCACCAGAGGTGTGCCTTAATGGGAAAGCCTGATTCTGATTTCTCCCTCTCTTCTCTTTTGCTTCCAGGATGCCATGACATAAACATATTTGCTGTTCCATTGTTTCCCACAGTAATCCCAAATCAACAAAGCCAGTTAAACCTGTCCTCTTTTTAAGTTATTTATCTCAGGTATTTTGTCACAGGTATAAAACTGATTAGCTCATGAGAGATGACATGGCTTCACCACTTTAAAAATATGGGACCTTTGTATGATGAGTAACTTATTGAATGCTCTTTAGATGATAAATGGTAGAGCCAAGATTGAGATGTGGGTAGCCAAATTCAAGGGCCACAACCACAACAGAAATAAGAGCTTGTCATGTACCTGGTTCTGTGTGGATCCAGCCCTATAAGCCACACAACTCAGAACGTAGGTCAGTTATTATTTACATTCACAGGAAGGTAAAATAAATCATCTTTCTGACATGACCCTCTCTGAAAGGCCCTCACAGACTCATGTAGAAACATTCCACAATCTGAGATCAGTCTAAATCCAATAAAATTAGCAGTGAAGATGATCACCTATGGTAGTCTTGGTTTAAATTTTCATGACTTATGGTGCTGTGAGTTTGTCTAATCCTCCCATTAGAAAATAGAAATTAAACATCACAAACAAAAGATATACTATCACAATCTAAGTATTACATATAAAACTATATAGTTATTCATTTATACACAAGACATCATATAATAACCAGATCCAAAGTCGCTATGATAAAAATGTTAAGTAAATTTAAGGCAGGATATGCATTGTAATGTATCAAAATTTTATAGACGCTCACACCAGTTTGTGAATCAGGCATATATGTTCATAATTCTTGCTCACTGTTAACACTCACTATCAATATTCCAACTTATTCTAATATTTGTTGACATAAAATATCATGAGGGCAATATGGAATGCTTGAGTGGAGTTCTGGGGAAAGTAACAGACAAGGAAAAGAAGTCAAGGAAAAATGGAAAGGACTTTGTTTGTACAAAGTAAATGGCTAAGTGCCTGGGAACACTTACACAATTCATTTCAGATGACAACAGTGCCCTCTGGTGAATAGCATGTTTATTTCACATCTTTCTCCATAGCAATATAGGTAATGTACTCCATGGCACAGAGGTTTAACAGCTGCCGCACAGCACAGCACTGACTAGAGGTAGAAACTCTCTGTTGTACCTTCCAAAAGGCCATAAGAAGAGATCTTGGATTACTAATCATAAATAAGAGATCAAAGGGGAAAGTGTCATATTTAACCAGACTTAGACATTATGGACTGCATCATATATTGCCTTATGAATATGTACATCATTAAGTTTTTATAGATGGCTCATTTTCAAATACTATTAATCTAAAGTTAAGGATAAAGCCAATATTAAAAGTATCCCTATTGTGGGTTTTTTTTTGCTCTCTACTTCTATAAATAAACAATAGTAGATATATTTAAGTTAATCAAATTAGGTGTAGAGAATGCTACTTAAAGAGAAAATTTATCTCAGAGATGTATCTACAAAGTATGTAATATATATTACCAAAGCATTTGTGCTTTTCACAGGTACATTTTAAATTTTCAGTAATCTGAAGCACACAAATATGTTCATATAACTCTTTATTGTCCATGTAAGATCTTTACTCCTGAGTCTGATTCTCAGTGATGGTTGTCACTGTTGATGCTATTCAAAAACTAAATGGATCACAGAACACAGTCATGTGATCCACGGCATCCATTGTCTTGTAGTCTACCACATTGGTTCATTTTATTTTCTTTCTCTTCCTAGCCAATGAAAGCTTCATTGTGAATGTGAAATTCTGCCTACTTCATGTTTTTCCTCATTGTTGTAACCCTAATACTTAAAACAATGCTCACATAAATGCTTCCTAATAGAGGTTGAAAAAATGGGCCTACTATGGTTACTTCATACAGTGGGAATCTTGATTGCTCACATCAGTTTTCTTTTTGTTAACTCTGGTTTGGCTTTCTGGTATCCCTGACCCACTTAATGTGGTAAAATGATATTGTAGCCATCCCAGTTTTAACAGGATTGTTAGTTTTATTTCCCAACTTTATTTCTCAGACAAGAAAGTTGGCAGTGTAAGGCCTCTGGTTTTGTACATATTTTCTCCCATAGTTCAGTCACCGTGCTGTGAGAAGCCCATGGCACTTTGATATTCTAGCCAACATCCAGGATAAACTGCCAGGTCTGCATGACACAGCTTGCATGTTCTACCTGAATGAGTCCTCACAGGAGTGCCAATCCAGCCAACCTCAAGTGGAGCTGAAGAAATGCCGAATTCCCAAAGAAAAGGGTAGCTGTTGTACACAGGTAGTTTGTTACAACAATAACAAGTTACCAGACCTGTAATCTGTCATAGCTATGCTGGGTGCCATAATGAACATCAAAGGAAGATGAAAAGTTTGATATAACTGAATATTCATTGGAAGAAAGAGGAAAATCATTCATGTGACTATTTCCTTGTAAGCTGATGAGTGCCACAAAGAACCGATGATAACTTACGGATGTAGAAGAAGGATGTGTTCAAAGGAAACTTTGAGAAGAAGGTTCTGTTAAGTTGTTTAGTCGGTAGAGTGTATCTTTAAATGAAATTTAACTATAGAGGTGAAGTGGGGGGCAGGGTTGCTGGAAGAGGTAGAGATGATAACAGGAGCCTGGTGCCTACCCATCGAACAGAAGAAAAGTGATTTGTCAAGAGCAGGCCTGTTCAGGGAAACAGGGAAGCCAGAGAGGAATCCTGGAAATGCACCAGGAAGGCATGGTGCAGCTGTATTTCTTCAGTCACCAGGAAATCAGAAGCTCTTTAACACCCACTGTGGCTGTCATGCTCACTATAAACATTGCTTGAGCCGTGTAAGTGGATGCTGTGATAATAAGTTGGAAATGAAGCCATTCTCTTGTTCCCTTTCCAGAGACCCTCACTGTCAAATGTCTTTTCTTCCAGCTCTCTACGTACAATGCAGTACCATATACCCAGAGTTCCTCTACTCATTGGTTCATTAGCATTGTTTTTTGTGGCAATCCACCTCCTGTACTGATAGTCCATGAAGACAGATGTTTAGTATTTACAAAGAATTCATCATATAAAATCTGATTTCTTTGGTAGGTACCTTAGTGGTGCACAGGTTTCCAACTTGGAAACAGCTCTTGTGTAAATGAACAAATGTGAGCTTAACTGGCTCTCTCTGGTATAGTGTCATTGCCTACATTATGAGGCATTTTTGTGTGACTGTGACAAAAAAATACCTGACAAAATTAAATTATGATGTAGGAGGGTCATCTGTCTATGTGTTACTTTCATTGGTTAATAANGGCCAGGCAGTACTTAAATGAATACAATTTATGTGTTGTTATTTCGGGGTATAAGCTAACCATGTGGGAACTGGGATGGATGAAAAGCAAGCCCACCGCTCCCATCACTACAAACTTATAAACTTATCATTTATAAAGCCAGGCTTTGGTGGAGCACACCTTTAGTCCCAACACCCAGGAGGCAGAGATATGCAGATTTCTCTGAATTCTAGGTTAGCTTGGTCTACAGAGTATATTTCAGAACAGCCACAGTTGCACAGAGGAACTCTGTCTCAAAAAAAAATAAATAAAATAAAAACAAAACAACAACAACAACAAACAAAACTCCAAAAAGAAAAGAGGGGATTCTTCTGATGTACAGTTCTAAGATCAGTCAGGTATTGTTGAATATTGTTGAAGTCAGTACATCCTGATAGGAGTATGAGACAGAAAAAACAAATTACATCATTAGCCCGGAAGCATCCATACTGGAGTCAACAATTCCCCATAAGGCCTCACTTCCTAATGGTCCAAAGTATTTCATTAGAACCTTGCTGGGGAACTATGTACTTATCACACACACACACTGTTGGACACATCCAAACAACAGAGCCTATGCTGAATAAGTCTGTAAAAAAGAGTCTTAGGAAATATTTCTACAGTTTGCCATGAATTTGATGGAAATGGCCTGAATGGTGCTGCATAGCTCATATTTCAGAGTAGAATCTATTTCTGAAATAAAGAGGAAAGTATTGTTTTGATGTTCTCATGGTCATGTAGAACCATAAATTATACAGGAGTCTCTTTTGGCTTTGTGAAGTTAAAATCTTTCAGGCAAAAATGTGGTTCTTTTTTCCTGTCCTAACTTCTTGATTGATTATTTATTTAATATGCAATTACAGCATGTCCAACTTTATAAATAAAACTAATTCTTTTTGGAACACAAAAGACAATTAGTACAAAAGTGAATGAAAAGATGAATTAAATGAACATTACTTCAGCTCCTTAAGAATAACCATATAAACAGGGCAAGGAGAGATGGTTCACACCAACCGCCCCAGCTCATAGAAGGAGGAGGAAGAAGGAAGACCAGGGTTGTAAGGTCATTACCAGCTGCACAGTGAGTTCATTGTCACCACAGCCAGGGTTATATGAGATCCTGTCTCACAAAGTAAAACTGTGGATAAAGAATAACTCTATAAAACAGTGTAGAAGGGCTGGAAAAAAAGATGCCTCAGTAAGTAAAAGCAGTTTTCCACAAGTCTGACAACCAAATTTGATCCCTGGGACCCACATGGTAGAAGGAGAGAACTGGCTCCTGCAAGTTGTCCTCCGACTTTCACATGTGCACCACCACACACCTGCAAATGCACACACACACACACACACACACACACATACACAAAATGTAACTTAAAATTTAAAACAAAATAGCAATAGCATATGCGATCTAAATAGTATGCAAATTATTGAGCCAAACTCTTATTTCCGTCACAAATATATACATATGGTAGAATAGTTAATATTGCAAAAATTGTATATTTACTCAAGAATAAACCCAAGAAAATATACTTACTTCCCGTGTCATGGCCAGAGAAGAAAATGAGATTTCGGATCTCCTTGAGTAGAGAAAGAAGGGTTGAGGATTTAAGGAAGGTAGCGTTGCGGCAAAGTGCTCCTAGGAAAAGACTGAGAAGCAGGGAGGGTGACTACTGAGCAGGGCTCTACGGATGTTCACACTAAATCAACCAGATGATAACAGCACTTTACAATTTGGACTTCGTCAGTGACGTGGTGGGCCTTGGAGCAGAATGAATGATTCTGTGAAGCTTTCGCACGCTTCTAAAAATAACACTTTGCAAGACCATGCAGCATCCTGAAAACCCAGCAATGTTTTTCTTTGAAAACCTTAGTAACTATTTTTAAGAGGGTAGATCAGTCACCTCAAGGCTCCTTTCTGTGTAGAGCTGAAGAAAGTTTTAGCACTAAGTGACTAATTGCAGAGTCAAACTGTTTTGGCAAGATCTGCTTCAACAGTTTTAGTCAGAGTTACATACAAAACCTGTTTGTAACTCTTCTAATATGCAAAAAGGAGAAAGAAGGGAAGCTGATAGGGGAGCAAAGTTCTTTGCATTTTGAGGCTAAACACACAAGGTGCCACACATTTTCTGGAAAGCAAGATATTTAATTCAGGAAAGCCCTCCAAATTAATATGCATAAGTCATTTTCCTGAAACTACCTAGTGATAATCAGAGATGATTACCATGATAATAAATCATGGTAGAAGGACCTACAGAAATGCTGGATGTAATTGGTTGCAATACACTTCATAAGCCCAGGGCAATCCCTAAAGTTACAAAGGATGATGACAGACAACATGATCACTGGTAATCCAAAGAAAATACTGTTTTATTACCCTGATCAGGAAAAAAGTTGGCCTCTACCACTGGCATACTCCTGATCAAAGCTGTTTAAACTTACTGGAAGTGAAAACATCCTTGTATAGTTAACTGGAAAACAGCTGTGGCCATCATGTAGAAATGTCACAAAGAACTGCCTTGCTAGTCGGTACATCTCAGCAAAAACATGAATCAAACAGGTTCTGTGATTCTAACCAGAAGTACAAATATCTGTGACTAAGTTGGACTTGGTGTGTATGAATGCATCCATATACATATACTTGCACTTAACACTGATGTATCAATCTGATTCAAAATCAAGTACTTGGGGGCAGATCTCTACTAATCAGCCAGTTCCCAGTGAGACACAAGGCAGAAATGAGAACCTGGCTTTGGTGAAAGGATTTAGGAAAAATGGAATGCATGGGCTCTTGATGTGGGATTCCCCTCTGTATGCTGTGAATACAACTGGTTGATAAAGAAGCTGTTTTGGGCCTATGACAGGGTAGAGTAGAGCTAGGCAGGGAAAAGTAAACTGAATGCTGGGAGAAAGGAGGCAGAGAGAAGTCATGTAGCCCTGCCAGAGTCAGACGCCAGAACTTTATCCAGCAATCCACAGTCATGTGGCAATACACAGATTAATAGAAATGGGTTAAATTAATATGTAAGAGATAGCCAAAAAGAAGCTAGAGCTAATGGGCCAAACAGTGATTTAATTAATACAGTTTCTGTGTGATTATTTCGGGAGTCTGGACAGATGGGAAATGAACAAGCCTCTTCTTACAACAGGCTCTGGTCAAGCAGACTATGCTTGGAGCAAATTTTATAGAGGATTGGTAAATCTAAGCACAAAACTAATTGTGTGAACTAAACTCAGCTCTAAAGAGAAGCTCCATTTCATTGACTGAGAACTCATGAAGTTAAATTTTCACTCCTTGGCAGTGGCTAATTTGTTTCCTGATCAGCAAGGTGAACACAACATTTTCTTTTGAGACAGAGTTGTGCAGTTTAGCTAGCAATCTTCCAAAACTCAAATTACATGCCAAAAGCAAAGCTAGACATGGTATATTTAGAAGTGGTTAATCCATTTCTTTCGTAGTCTGGGATTTGCCTGAAAGTACAGTTACATCGGGCTTCTTTAAAACAATTCTTCTTTGTTTTTGAGAATTTCATGTGTGTATATAATGAAATGTGATCATATATACCCCCATTTTCCATTACAACTTCCCCATATTCACTTACATTCCCTTCCCCCAACTTTATATCTTTGTTTATATAACCCACTAAATCCAGTTAGTATTGCACATACGTGCATGACTATGGGGCCAAACCTACCAGTGACAATATTCTGAAAAGAATGGTTTTTCCCTGTTCCAACACTGTCCATTACCAATTCTGCCTCAGTAAAGGTAAAACCTATAGATTATCTACTCCCTCGATGCTGGGATTTTTGTTGGCTTGATCTCCTCTAAGTCATTTGCAGATACCACGGCTGCTGTGAGTTCAGATTTCAATACCCATGTCATGACCAGAAGATACAGAGTTTCTCCACATCCCTTAGATCTTATATTCTCTGCCTCCTCCTCCTCCTTCTCCTCAGATGTTCTCTGAACCTTGGTGGTGATGAGGTTATTATACATATCTCATTTAGGGTTAACTTCATTCTCTTTTCCTCATGTGCTGTGATTGTTGATGAAAGGCAAGGATAGTTTCAGGGAATATTCAGGGATAGGCAGACTCAGCAAAGTTGGGTGTGGTGGTGGTTTGAATAAGAATGGCTCCCATCGGCTCATAGATTTGAATGCTTGGTCACTAGACAGTGGCACTGTTAGGAGATGTGACCTTGTTGGAAAAGTTATGGCCTTATTGGAGGAAGTGTGTCATTGTGTGGGCTTTGGGTTTTCGAATGCTCAAGCCATGCCCAGCATCCCTTTCTCTATTCCTGATGCCTGTGGATCTGGACTTGAAGAAGGACACTTAAAAGAAATCCCACACTAACTCAGAATTGAATATAATACTTATTTATTTAGGGGTAGAGTCACAGATCACAATTCCTCTGCTGGAATGGGGAACAGCAACCAAATCCTGCAGCAAGAAAAGAGGCCAGATGCATGCTTTACATAGTATCAGAGGCCATGCCCAAGTGGGCCGGTAACTTAAAGCCTACTGATGGTAGGAATAACAGAGCTTTCAGCTACCTCTCCAGCACCATGTCTGGTTGTGTGCTGCCATGATACCCACCATGCTAATAATAGACTAAGCCTCTGAAAGGTAAGTCAGATCCAATTAAAACGCTTTTTTAAAGAAGAATTACCAGTGTTATGGTGTCTCTTCACAACAATAGAACACTGACTAAGACAATGGGAGATGAAGAGCAAAAGTCATTTTCCAAAGAGATCAACAAGAAACCAGTTGAACTGTTAATAGTACACAAAAGAAGAAAACCCTTGTAGCATTTTGTGCGAGCTTACCTACTGCAGTCTTGGCTCAGACATTGGAAGCTAAATGTCAGATCAATTTACAGAGAGCAGTAATTAGAGAAAGGGACTATTGGGCTCTGAAATCACAGAATCACAGAAAAAATGTTCCCTTCGGGTTAGTTTGAAAATCAAACATTATTAAACAACCATATTAAATAAAATTTAAACCAGTTTACAACCAAAGCATCAATTTGGTTAAACCCCTAATTGACATCTATCTCAACACTTGAGGGTTTTAAAAATGCTACTAAACTCTCATCATTTTTCCTGAATATTTAATATGATGAGTTATTGAAGAGTTGGTCCCAGGCAAGGCCTGCAATTATCTCTTGTAAAAATGTGATAGTGACCTTATCCATCAGATTACATTGCAGTCATTTCCACAGTAAGAGCTAACTAACTGCAGATACTCTCACTAATTAAAAGATTGGGGAACATATTTTTAGCTCTAATAACTTTCTAGAATAACTCTAAGATTAAGCTACATTGCGGTGATATTCTCATGCTTTAATTCAAAGTTTGACTATAAGAAACTTTTCTCAGTGCTAAGGGAAAGAGACTAATAATGGCTTATCTCCACATTTGCATGAGATAAAGGAAATTTTCATTTTAGTTTCATAGAATTGATCAAAGTGATGAAGAGGGATAAGTTTTCATTTAAAAACATTAATTTCATCATATTTAATAATACTTCTCACATAGAAAACATCTATAAAAAATGTAAAGTTGATAAAAAAATCTGTTTTATTTCTTAGCTATCCTTTTTTTTTGACCTAGAAGGAAAACTTTTGAAATTATTTTAATTAAATGCAGTAATAGTAAAGAATGGAAAAGGACTTTAAAGTTATCCATTATTTATTACTACACTTTTAGGAAATTAAAAATATTTCTTCAGCTAACCAAATATATAGATCACAAATGCAAAGCTTCGAGTTTTTTTTTAATACTTATCAGATATAGAAAATTCTTTCTTTTAGTGTTCTGTCTTGAGACAGACTCTCACTCTGTAACACAGGCTAGCCTCAATCTCATGTTCTAACCCAGTCTGGACTTGAATTTATAACATTCCCCTGCATCAGATTTCCAGAATGCTGGATTACAGGTATGTATTCCCATGTCAGGCTGGCTAAATTATTTCTGTAAGACTTAACAAGACCTATTATCACAGTTTTCGCCTTTGCTCTATAAACCGCTAAGCACTAAAAACAAAACAAAAAAAGCAAGCTTTGATCATTTATGTAGGCCTATTTCAAGGTATACATATCTACTAAAAGTTTACATAATTATAGTTCTTTATTGGTAAGTGAATATTGATTTTTGCTTTCAAAACTATTTCTTGAAAACTTGAGTAGCTAAGAAGTGTTCACAGATCTCGGTATCCATTATTCATTCATAATATAGTCAAGGTGAGAAAGTTAATGTACCAGACAGAGGAGATGAAAGTTACTTGGCCTATTGAGAACATTACTGTGTTGCAGATTTCAACCTGGCATAATGAGTGATGAATTTATGGTACCAAGAATGGTATAAAAAATTTCTAAGAAAATTAGATCATGACACACAGAAAATATTTTAGCACATACATATAGAAACATAAAACACATGCACAAACATAACTCCTGAAAACACGAACTCAAAAGTGATAACATGCAATCAAAACACCCATAAAGTATTTAAAATAAAGCTCAAATAAATATAGACAAATATTCTTCAAAAGTACCATTGACTTTGTTTTGTGTTGGACATCTACTGATAGGCATGAGGCCTGCATTTAAGTGTGTATACTAGTAATACCACTTGAAAAAAACCCTAAGTTTTCATTTTTGAGATTAGAGAGATTATCAGTTACTGATGGGACTTCATGGCCACTTACCTCCCTTAACACTGGAACTTCATCTTGTTTGGACTTGTGCAGGCCCTGTGCATGCACATTCCCGGTGAGTTCATGTGAAGACACTGTTTCATTGGTACTGTCCATCACCTCTGGTTCTTACAATCTTTTGGTTTCCTATTCTGCCTAGTTCCCTGAGCCCTGAGGGGAGGGATCTGACGGAGATAGTGATTTATGACTGAGTATTTCAAGGTCTTTTACTTTCTGCATATTGTCCAAATATAGCTCTTTGTATTAAACCTCAATACAGAGAGGAAAATTATTTAATAATGGGTAATCACTGATATATGAATATTGCAGAATATTATTTTAGGAGTCATTTTATTGCTGTATTAGTTTAGCAGAATACTATTATTTGGTTTTCCTCTACACTATCGAATCTTAGGCTCTTGGCCACCAATGGGAGGCATGAGTTCCATCTTATGGATTGGGTCTTAAATCCAATCAGATGGTGGTTGGTTCTTCCCAAAGCTTTAGTGCCAGCACTACATCAGTGTATCCTGCAGGCGTCTCACCATTGTAAATCAAAGAGTTTATAGTTGGATTGGTGTTTACCTTTCAGTATTAGTCAGTATCACTAAGACTCTAGATAGGCACCAGTTCGACTTCTCTGTGTCTAATGAGATATACATATATGTTGTCTTCAGTAATAGCACCTTACAATCAATTTATGGAGAGCAACCAGCAGTGTTGTATGGAGATGTATATAGGGTACCTTTGGTCAACCAATAAGTTGAGCCAACCCATTGCTGGTACTGAAATTTTCATTTGGTGGTGAGAGATGTCTAAATGGGGCTTTGTCTCTCCCCTCATTTAGTGACTCCATTTAGAGTTCTTTTTTTATACACACACATTTAGAGGATCTTAGTATGATTTCATATGACCTTCAAATGGCCCCAAGTCTTAGATATCCCTCCCTGTATTGCCTTTCTTATGCTCCTCTTCCCTCCTCCTCTCCTTTAATCCTTCCATTACAATCTATGCCATGTCACTCCATAACTTTTTATTTTATTTCCTCTTCCTGTGAACCCCCGTCCCAGTCCTTTATATAAAAATTCTTTGGTTATATTGATTATGGTATATTTATCAAAGATTTAACAGCTAATATCCACATATAAGATCATGCATATCATATTTGTCTTTTGGCAGCTGGGTTCCCGCACTTTAGGATTAGTGTTTATAACACCATACACTTCCCTGGAGAATTCACGATTTCATTAAGAGTTGAATATTATTATGTTATATAATGTACCACACTTTTGTTGTCCATTTTTGTGTTTATGGGCATGTAGGCTATTTCCAATTTCTAGCAATTGTAAATACAGCACCAATGAACATGAATGAGCAAGCATCTTTGTAGTAGGATGTAGAGACCTTTAGGTATTAGCCCAAGAGTGGTATAGCTTGATCTTGAAGTAGATATATTCACAGTTTCTGGAGGAGCCACAATATTGATCTCCATAGTCACCGTATAATTTTTACTCCCACCAACAATGGATGAGTGTTCCTCTTACTCAACATCCTTGCCAGCATGAGCTGCCATTTATTTTATTGATGTTGGTCATTTTGCTTGGTATAAGATGAAATCAAAGTAATTTGCCTTATGATTTTCTGGTGACTAAATTTTTAAAGCATTTCTTTAAGTTTTTCTTAAAACCATTTGTGCTTCTTCTTTGAAGAAATCTCTGTTTAGATTTGCACCTAATTTATTATTTGGGTTTGTTTGTCTTCTTTGGTTATGGGGTTTGGTTTGTTTTCAGTTTTTAGTTTTTATATTAATCCTCTATCTGATATGTAATTGATAAAGATATTTTTCCCATCCCTGCAGCTTTGTCCAAATGATGGTATTCATGGTCGTAAAAAAAGCTTTTGAGTTTCATGAGGTCCTTTTTATTAATGTTCTTAGTGTCTATGCTGTCAGTGTCCTGTTCAGAAGGCATTTTCATGTACTAATGAGTTCAGTATTGCTCCCCAACTTGATCCATTTGGAGTTGAGTGATAAGTATGGATCTATTTGTATTCTTCTATGTGCAATCATTCAATTAGACCAGAACAGAATTGAAGATACTGTCTTTTATCCCAATGTATATTCCTGACTTCTTTATTGAAGTGCAGATTTCTATAGTTTGTAGAGTTATGTATAGGAAATCAATTTTATTCCATTGTTCAGCATGTCTGCTTGAATGCCAACACCGTACTGTAAACAGGTTGAGAATGGAGAGGTGGTAATGGAGGACAAGAATAATAAAAGTCCCTTACCTGAGTCCCAGCTGGTGTGGTCACCACCTGTCCCAGGTAGAGTGTTTCTAGGTATCTCCATCTGACACAAAGGAATTGGGATGGGAATGGGCTAGCAGAGGTCCTCTGGCCCCTGGGAATGGGAGTAAGATGGGAGGAGAGGACCCTGGAAACAGTATGCTACAGGTCTGAGGACCAAACTGGAGAGATTGTAATGGAGGACAGGAAGAAGAGAGGAAATTACCTACCTGAGACACAGATTAGTGTGGCCAGTGAGAATCCCAGGTAGACATGATTTCTAAGTACTGGCCATAGAAATCAGCTAGAAGGAGAGGCTGAGATGGTCCACAAAAAAAAATGGGAAATCTGGGTGCACTGCAAGGTTCCACAGAGTACCCAGGGAAGGGTGGTAGATTGAGAGGGCAGGCCCCTGCAAATGGTCTGCTTTGGGGCCCGGGGATGACACT
This sequence comes from Bramus lutescens, assembly GCA_001685075.1. Classification (NCBI taxonomy): domain Eukaryota; kingdom Metazoa; phylum Chordata; class Mammalia; order Rodentia; family Cricetidae; genus Bramus; species Bramus lutescens. Next base: position 33,279 of record LOEQ01004708.1, on the reverse strand, counting down.
GGAGAGACTGTAACAAAGGACAGGCAGAGTGAAAGTGAAGGGAGCCTACCTGAGATGCAGCCCATTGTGACCACTGGGTTCCCCGGCAGAGCAAGAGAACTGCTTCTAATGATGCAGAGGGGAGAGCATTCTTCTACACCTTGGAAAGGTCTTCAGTTCTAAACCAAATGTTCTCCGCCACAGAATTTCAAAGTATCGGGAATGATGGACCTGGAAGTGATTCCCCCTCTTCCAGCCCTGAGAATATAAACATGTCAAGGAGGAACACGTGCTTACACATTTTAGTTGCAGTGGGCGAACAGAGCAGTGGGAATCACACACACAATTTCTTGGTTGAAAAGATTTTCAAGAGTAAACAGAAGAATCTTATATTCAAAGTTAAACTGTTTATAAAACATGAACGAATGAGCCTGGCAAGGTGGTGTACACCTGTATCTACAGCTCCTCAGGAAGAAGGACAGCAAGTCTGACTCTGTCTCAAAATATTTTTGTTCATTTTCTCCGGTGCATATATGATGTATGCATTTGGGCTGGGGGCAGCAATGGCACTGGAGCATAAGCCCACACTAGGCCAGAGGTCTGCATATGTTGCTTTCCGCTTTATTTTCTTAAAAAACCAGGACCAGTTTCTCACAGAATCTGGGGCTTATCATTTCAACTAGACTGCATGCCCAACAAGCTCCTGAGACTTACCTCCCGTACTACTGACATCACTCAAGCTGCTGTGCTGGCCATACACCACCAAGCCACCCAGCTTTTTATGTGAATGCCAAGGATCTGAACTCAGGGCCGCATGCTTCTGTTGCAAGCACTTTACCCACTGACCTATGTTTTTGGCCAATAAAACAATTTTAAAGAAAGAGCTGGGGTTGACTCAGAGGTAGACTCGTGGCCGAGTCTGTAAAAGAAACTGGGTTCTGATCTTCACAATGCACAGAAGGAGTGTGCACACTGCACACTGCATGAGGAGAAAAGATAGTGATACTTACACTGTAAAACTAATGAGTGTTTGACACACTTCTCCCCACAAGACAGAATTTACTTTGAGCAAGCAATAGTTAGCATCTAGTATTTTTAAAATATTAATTTTATCCAGACATTTAATAAAGTTTTCTCTCAACATAGGTAGAAGGAATGAGTTATGCGGTTTGTTACAAAGAAAATTCAGGATTTTTTTTGTTGTTGTTCTGAAAAAAAAATGCTCTGTAAACAAATCGTCTATGCAACTCTCTGTAGAAACTAGAACCAGGAACAGTGAAGTAGAATTTTAAAGAGAATTTTGCTGAACAGAAGAATTTGACTTTGCCAAATTTTTAATTCAATTCTAGTCTCTAAACAAATTAAAAGCAGTAAACTTTGAGGTGACATAGTTTATGATACAAAATGTCCTTTATCCCTGTCATTAAGAGGTGACAATTTAGCTTACATTGGGACTTGGTTTTCAATTTAATTAGATCAGGAATAAACAAAGGAACATACTTCTGAGTAGGTCTGTAAGAATACTGTCTGGAAGGATTAGCTGAGGAAGGAAGACCCCCTCCCTCCCCAGAGTGTAGAATACTTGACATGCAGCCCAGATAATATGGTCCAAAGGAGAAGCTGCTGTTTGGAACTGCCTGCCCTCTCCCTCTCTCCCAGCTGGTGACTTCATTTCCTCTGCTTTTTTCATCTGTCACTGAACCCAGAAGCCAGCTTCTCTGGCCTCCTAGGATGGACTAAAGATCTTCATTCAGCTCTCCAGGAATCCCCCAGGCTTTCATTACCAGTCTGGTGCTGCTTAGGCACTCAGCATCATGGACTAAGAAGCTATCTGGTTCTCAGTCTGCCCAGCAAGCTACTTCTATTGCACTACACAGCCTGAATTCTAGAAGACAGTTTTAATCCCCTTTGTAATAATATGTATTGCTTCTATTGGTGCTATTCTAGAACTCTGACTAATTCAATTGCCTCTGCTAAAAACAGACAAGCTACATTAGAGTTTACCTATGTCAGGTCATTACTTCCTGCATTTTTGAGTCCCCTTTCCAGGACTTTTATTGCACCACCTAACCACCTCTTGTCATTCACAACTCCTGCTCAGCTCCTTGCCTCTTTTCCAGCTGCTGTTCTCCTGCGATCCTAATTCAATCCACATAGGTCCCTGTCAGCCAACATGAGCATCCAGCCCTAGCTTCTGGACAAGCATCCCTACTTTATTGCCCTGCCCAGTGCATCCTGTTTTACAACACCATTGCCTCCAGTACAGAGTATGTCTTTACCCATTAACCATCTCAGAGCCTGGAGAAGGCACCACTTCTGTCCTAGATCAATTTTCTGTGGGCATCTAACAGCTTGCGGCTTATTTTGGTCTGGTGACCCTACAGTAACTCTTCCAGGTATGGGGGTTTGCAACTTAGTCTTATTTTTGCCTCAGATAATTTTGTGATTCTGAAAAGTTTTGACATCTGGGTCAATGATCATTCCACAGAGTACCATTAAAATTTCTAACATGTCCTAACTTTAAAACGTCCATGCTTCACATACTTTCTCCTTACACACAACCTTGTTACCATGGAATGTCCTTCCATTTAGTGTCTTCCATTGACACAGCCTTTCACCCCCACCATTTCTCTTCTGTTTTTCCTGGTTGTGGTGACAATATGCCCCCTTTTGTCATGGAGAAGGCTTATTTTTCCTTCTAACTTATTGAATCATTTGATCCACTGTTGATTCCAAAGAACATATAACATTCTTTCCCTTCCATATAATGAATTCATTATTCATAGTTAATGTAAAATTGTTCTTTCAAGTCCGGATAAAATTTCCCAATCAAAGGTCAATTTGAAAAACAATATGTGTGTGTATGTGTGTGTGTTTGACACATATGTACACATGCATGCTAGTATCTACCAAGGCCAGAAGATAATGCTGGATCTCCTAGAGCTACCTAATGTGGATGGTGAAAATCCAACTCCCATCCTCTGCAAGATGAGCCACAACTCCTAACCACTAAGAAATCTCCCTAGCCCCCAAATTATTTTTAAAATCACATTTTATTTTTTAGCCTTCAAGCATCTGCATGTGAATGGATGTCACGGTGTTGGGAGTTGGTGTCCTCTTTCTATCCTGTCATTCCAAGGATCACATTCATGGCATCAGACATGATGGCAGCACCCTTACTCACTGAACCATCTCTATGGCCAGCAGAAGCTTTTATCATATCTAATATTGCTGAAAATAGCATTTCCATATCACTTTTATCTGCTTCCAGGGGGATGAAGATAGAAAGTTAACCTAAGGTCAACGTCTCACACACAAAGCTAAAAGATTTTTTTATTTATTTATTTATTTATTTATTATGCGTACAATAGTCTGTCTGTGTGTGTGTGTGTCTATAGGCTAGAAGAGGGCACCAGACCTTATTACAGATGGTTGTGAGCCACCATGTGGTT
>LOEQ01004707.1:78441-110871 GCA_001685075.1 Bramus lutescens | reverse complement strand
TTAAAGATTAAGACTTCATATCAGAATATTAAACAATCTTTAAACAACTGTGCATAAAGGTAGGACAATGACATCAAAATATAAACAGTGTATAAATATCTTAATCAGAGGTAGAAATATATAATGCAATATGATGAATACATCCTAAAATTGTATCAATATACAAAATGTCTTAAACAGAGGTAGAAACATGCATGCATACAATATGACAAAATAACATTGCATAGGTGTACAAATATTGTAAACAGAAATAACAAATAAAATTTTAACTTGTATCAATATACAAAAAACTATACCAGTATAAACTGTTCCTAAATAATAGCTCACAAGTATTCACTCTATTATTCACTATTATTATTCTTATTATTAGTGTGAATAAGTTCACACTAAGTTACCTATTATTCCATTCAATTTTCCCTTTTTTTGAGATCTCTTGGCCTACATAAATTCCACCACAACCCTTTGTGAGTAATAATCAACCCCTAAATGGTTTCTCTATTCATAATGACAAACTTTATTGGGACAGGGGACGTCACTTTCTAGAATTTCTTCCTGCTATCATGGAGGCGATGTTTTTCTATGGGATCCTGTAAAAGTAAAATGATGGTTAAGTTTCAAGATTGCTGTTTGTATAATTACAAATGGTCTCTGATTAGTGTTGGGGTCTTTTTGTTTGTTTGTTTGTTTGTTTTGAAGTTCTTATTTGGAGTTCTGGCCAGAATATTGTAAGAAGGTGCACTATTTCTATAGCTGGTACCCTAAAATGGGTCTCATAGTCTCTCTATCAGCATCATGATGTAATATCAACCAGGTGGAGTCATTGTTATGGGACTCCATCTTCTTCCTGGAAGCTTCAAAGATTACTGCAGGAAAACCTACTGTTCATTGTGGAAAACTTAAGCATTATTCATATATACATATATTCAATGAAAGATATAATGTAAACAAAATGGGAATGGAGAAAAGTAAAATATTTCTTTAAAATTTATCTTCTTTCTGTCCCATGCCAGATGGCTCCTGACATGAGACAGAAATTCTGAATTTTTCTTTTAACAACATGCTTGGATTTAGAGAAGGATAGCCTTTGTCCAACTCCAAACCCAGTTCTTATTTTTAAGTAGAAATGTATACATGTCCCATTAATCAAATTTACCATGCAGATAATATGGCATCATAAGGCATATTTCTTATTACTTGTTAATTCTTTCTGGATAGCTATCTTTTTATCTTTAGGCATCTAGATGTTCAAGGTCTCTCTACTCTTTGAAGATGAATATTTTCCTGCAAAGACAAGAACAGAACCCTGCCCCAGCCCTTATGAGGTTTTCTTACCACCTGTATGATTGTCACCTCTATGGATGAGCCATCATTTCTCTTTATCTTGAGGTTTCTATTTTTCAGACCAAATCTTTATCAATTTTGATGGTATCCATTGCTTTTCTTCTCCTGTGGAAACAAGAGCAAAACACCTTTCCCAACATAGCACATTTCCTGGCTTCCATTGTAAGGTCATCCTTTTCTGAGATCAAGGCAGTTGCCCATTGAAAACCTGAATAAATATCAAAGGTGTGGTGTACATACTTTTAATTTTCCAAATTCTGTAAAGTGGAACACATCCATCTGCCATATCGCATTCCTTTGAGTACCCTTTGGGTTACTCCCTGCTGGTAATGATGTTTGGTTATAGAAAGAGCAAGTAGGACATCTCTTTCTAATCTCCTTAGCTTGTTGCCATGTAATAGAAAACTCTTTCTTTAAACCTTTGCTATTGACATGATGTTTCTTATGAAATTCTGAGTCCTTCAACACACTTCCAACCAATAATCAATCAATTTCTGCATTATCTTGTGCTAGAGGACCTGGCAGACCCATAGGGGATGGAATGTGTGTTATGTCTATGGGACAAAGCCTATTCCTGATTATATCTTGAACCTCTATGACTAATGAAATCAATTCTGTATCGTCTGGCATAAATTCAGCAGTTTCATTTTTTTCCCTTTGTATTTTTGAGACAGGGTTTCTCTGTAGTTTTTGGTGCCTGTCCTGGAACTAGCTCTTGTAGCCCAGGGTGGCCTTGAACTCACAGAGATTTGCCTGCCTCTGCCTCTCGAGTGCTGGGATTAAAGTTGTGTGCCACCATGGCCTGGCTCAGCAGTTTCAATATGAAAGACAACTCTTTCTGCATATTGTGAATCAGTAACAATATCGAGAGGTTCTTTAACATCACTTAGTACCATGAGAATAACATATAATTCTGCCTTTTAGACAGAAGTACAAGTGCTTTGTTCCACTTTATTTAATCCTTTGGATTTGTAACCTGCCTTTCTGATTTATTTGCATCTGTATAAAATGTACAGGCTCCAGTTATTGGTGCATCACATACAATTCAGGGAAGAATCCACAAAGTTCTCTTTATAAGGTTAATTCTATCACTTTTGGGATAATTGCTATTAATTTCTCCCAAAATTTAGCATATGCTCTTTGACAAGGTTCATTGTAATTCCTGTAGGGGAAATTCTGGAAGGCAATATGACTAGAATACAATTAAGATTTGGATTTACTCTATCTATATGTGCCTTTTATAATTTTTTTCAATGACTGTCAATTCTTTTTCTACTTCAGCTGTTAATTCTCTGGGACTATTTAAGTCTTTGTCACCATCTAAGGTTTTGTTTAGATGAACTCTTATGTCAGGTGATATCCCAGCAGCCAGTCGTAGGCAGGAAATATTTCCTAACAACCTTTGAAAGTCATAAGCAGTCTGCAATCAGTCTCTCCTAATTTGTGCCTTTTGGGTTCTAATTTTTTATAAACCTATTTTGTAACCTAGGCCATTGACAGAATCTCCCCTTTGTATTTTTTTTTCAGGAGCAATTTGTAATCCCCATTTAGGCAAAACTTTTTTTTTAGTTCTTCAAACATTCCTTCTAAAGTATCTGCATTTGAGTCAGATAACATCATGTCATCCATTTAATGGTAAATTATAAACTTAGGAAATTGCTTGCATATTATTTCCAATGGCTGATTTCCAAAGTATTAGCATAGGGTGGGACTATTGAGCATTCCCTGTTGAAGAATGGTCCACAGGTATCTCCTAGTAGGCTGAGAATTTTCTCAATCCTTTTCTTTTAAAGATATAATGAAGAAAATATCCTTTAAATCAATAACTGTAAGAGGCCATCCTTTTGGTAATAGAGAAAGCAGAGGAATTCCAGACTGTAGGGGCCCATAGGTTGATAGCTCTTAGATCATTTTTCCAGATTTCTTTTTAACAACAAATACAGGAGAATTCCAAGGGCTAGTTGATTCTTCAGTATGGTAAGCATCTAATTGCTCCTGTACCAGCTGTTCTAAAGCCTGCAGTTTCTCTTCCACTAAAGTCCATTGTTTAACCCATATAGGTTTCTCAGTTAACCGTTTGAAAGACAAGGCTGTTAGTATCTCTGAAGGTCCATTTTATAGGACTGCTGGGATTAATTGAATCCAGTCGTGTGGGATAGCCTTAGTGTTCAAAGCCCACATTTTTACCATTTCCCTGACAAAAGGTGAATGTAGCCCATAAGAAACTATTGTTTGCTTTATTTCTCTTAGATCACTCATATGTATTGGTTCCCGTGCATATTCTTTGACTATCTTAGGGTACTTTGTGCCAGATGATCTTTCTGAGGAAATTACCAGATATGCAGTTGAAAATCTGTGTAAGTCACCCTGGGGTCTGCGACATACTGGTGAGACTAAATCCTGTCCTTGTACCTTCTGTCCCTGCTCATCAATTTCAATAAATTGCTCAATTTTCTCAAATCTTTTTACTACTGCCTTTTTTTAAAGTCTGAATCTCCTGCCCAGTGTTCTTTTCAAAGGTATGAAACTTCTCCAGTAAAAATAATGTCTCATCCTTGGACATAACAGATTTCAATAGTCAGATTCAACATCATAAATTCTTTCAGATAATTTTGTCAAATTTATGCTATCCCTCTCCATAGGATTGAACCATTTTTTAATGAAATATTACTGAAAACAAAGCTAATTTCTAGAATCAAATAAAGGGAAGGAAAATAGCATAAGTCTTGCACAATACCTTCCATAGTATAAGCAAAATTGAACTCCTGGCTGTTATCAATCATTTTTTGTAGTTTTTTATATCTTACCTATCATGAAGTAATCACAATGAATTGGAGTAGGGATAATAATCATTATTGGCCAATAGGTATTGCAGTTGCAACCATGTGACCAAGAGATGCTAGCAGCAGCAAACAGCACATGTTGCTTACTTAGGTACTGAAAAATATGTTTTGCTTAACAAATCAGGAGCAGTTATTAAGGTGATCAAATGATTACAAGAGTTGGGGCCCAGGAAAAAAAGAAAATTCAAAATTTTCTTTCAGTGCGAGTTGCAGACTGTGTACACCATGTAGATCACAATCAGCAGTGTGGGCTGGTGTGTAATGCACAGAGAGGCAGCATGTGGGTTGCTGGTGGGATGATCCCAAAATGTGTGGACTGGTCCCCACATTTGGGGGCCAGATGATGGCGGAAGTTATAAAATAATCCCATACTATTTCAGAATTATGTATAATAAAGTGTTATTTATTAGGGGAGACTTACAGATCACTGTCCTAGATCACAGTCCTCTGTATGAACAGGGAACAGGAACAGAATCTAGCAGCTGGAAGTGAGAGCAAGAAGCAAGAGAGTGAGTGCTGACTTTACAGCTGCATTTCTAAGTGACCACACCCAAGTGGGCTGGTATCTTACTTTTCTATTGGTCAAGGCTCTGTCTTCTACCTTCCACTCCAAGTCCAAAGACAATGGGTTGCCTCCGTGGGCTCTCTTTTCTCTTCTTCTGATATTCTAGTAATTCCAGAAGAAGTACAGAGCAAGGGAGGAGCTTGAGGTGATAGTGTTTGTCTTGCATTCTCCTGAGGCTGGCCACCTGGACTGGATGTCTTCTTCAAAAGTAGGTTCTTCATCCAACCACTCTCCTGTCTTCTACGTATTGCTCCTTCCTCTAACCAGCAGGCCCTTGTTGCTCCTCATGTTTCCAGCTCTGAGGGGTTGTACTGTGTATCTTTTTCAAAAGGCCAAATGCATGCAAAATGCCTATAACTAGAATCATTCAGAAAAGCGAACGTTAATTGAAAAATTGGCTTCACTAGATTTACCTGTGGGGCATTTTCTTGACTGACTGTTGATGTATAGGGTCCAGCTCACTGTGGGCAGCACTACCCCTGGATAGGCAGGTGATCTTGGGTGCTGTAGGCAAGCAGGCTGAACAAAACATGAGCAAGTGATGATCAAGTTAGTAAGCAGTATTCCTCCACGACTTCTGCTTCAGCTTCTGCCTCTAGGTTCTTACCTTGAGATCCTGCCCCAACTCAGAACCAATACCAGAATATGTCTTAAAACAGAGAAACCCCATGATATAAATTCTCACCTTCAAGTCCTCCTGGTTTAAACATATTGTGGGCCATGGATGCTCAATTTAAATTGCCCACTGAAACCAAAGAAAGATTTTCTCCTAATAGTCATCAGCACACAGTGGAGATAAGCAAGCCCTCAATTGAGCCCATGGCTTTCTTTCCTCCTAAGCCTCACTCCCAACTTTGCCTACAAGGCTCTCAGAAGGCTCTTTGTGAAAATTATTCCTCTAAGTCATTAACCTATGAGAGATCAACGACATGGGCAGCAACAGAGTAGGCAAATGTATTAGGAAGAAGAATGAGAAAACAAGGGAAGGAGAAATATAAGGCAGAAGATGTGTTTCGTGGTTTTAATATACTCTAAGGTCATGCTACGTACTTTATAATGATTCATCACGTACCATGAGATCCCATGTACCATGTTCCCACCCAGGACCTCATTTAATCTTCATCTTAACTTACTCAATCAAGGATTTTAATCTCCTATTTAAAAGTTTATTTTTATTTGTATTTATTCTTGCATGTGTATGTGTGCGTGTGTGTGTGTGTGTGTGTGTGTGGTATGCATGTGCGTATGTAAACCTGTGTGTGAAATTGCATGTACATTTGTTTGACTGTGCCTGTGGAGGACTGAGGTTGATGTCAGTGATCATGCTCTGTTGTGATGTGTTTCCATGACAACCATTTCACTTCTTAGCACTTATATTAACACTAATGTTTAAAGTATGGCATTCAACCATGATGACCTAAGGCACGTTGACCTTAAGTGATTTTCACCCACAAGTTTGCATTTTGTTTTCTCTAAGAATAAAAACAAATATATAAATTAATACTTATTTTCTCAACATCTGTAAGACTTTGAATGTTAATTTCACTCCTGAAGATTAAATTGTTATTATAATTATGAAATACTAATTGGATAAAATAACAAAATCACACATTTTCTGATATGTTTCTAAGTATATTTATATTTTATATGTAGAACTGTGTTTATACTACTTTATAGATTATATGCTTAATTCACATAAGGGGACATTTTATTCTACATTCATTTGCTAATGATATCGATGTTTTCCGATGGTCAACTCATGTATTTGTGAACGATTTCTTAGCTCTTGAACAAATTAAAATTTGGTACAATATTATTTCTATTTATTAAATATAAATACCCAGAAAGCCAGGAATGGTGGTACAGGCAACTATAATCCCATCACTTCAGAGGTAGAGGTTGGGGAATTTTCCTAAGTCTGAGGCCAGCCTGGACTCCATAAAGGAGTAATAAGGTAGACAGGGTTCTATGTCAAGGATCTGTATGAAAAAAAAGAGCAAACAAATAAGAAATCAAAACAACACAAAAGAAATAAATGGGCTGATTAGACGTCTCGGTGAGATATGGCACTTGACATTGATCCTGACATCTTGAGTACAGTTTGTAGGGCCCACATGATAGAGAGAGAGAATCAGCTCTTAAAAATTGTCCTCTGGCCCCTACACTTAAACCATAGTTTATGTACCCCATCCCACAAAATAAATAAGTAAATAAATAAATGTAATTTTAAACACCTAATAAAAATATTAAGTGAATTTTTTTAAAAAAATATGTAGAGGTGGGAACGGGAATTTTATTAGCTAGATTTCATCTAATTCTTTAAATCTCTTTCTAGAATTAACCACCAAAGCCTATTTTCATGTTCAATTAATTGGAAACTCAGGCTCTTCTTTATTTTGTTGAGGTATTTTTTAAAAGAAGAATAAACTGAATTGTAAAATGTAATTGCTATCCATCACTGCAATTTTTGCTCGAATCACAACAAAAAAAATTACTGAGAGTGGTAAGTGCTTGTAAATTGTGTTCATATCTAATAGTGATATTCAGTATTCACTGTTAAGAAAGGGAATTGACCAATCTAATAAGAAGGCTGACTGATGCCCTTAGGGTTCAAGCAGAGCCCTACAGACCTGTTAGAATGGAGGATATTTACCTATAGATACGATAGGAAAAGTATAACAGGTCCTCACCCCTCGATGAGCACATTGGGATGAGACAGGTCCACGGCAGCCTTCAGAACAATATATTTGTACTAAGGTGTGCCAATGTTATAGCAAGGGAATGGATTCCCGCTATGCTCTCCTACTGTGGTGCTTGTTACAATACACTTTGAAAGGACAGACCCTTCAATTTACCTCTGCCAGAGCAGTATCCATAACAAAATACTTTATCTTATTTTGTACATTAAATGTATTAAATATGCTTTCATTATTACATTGGAACTACTGATTCAGGCCAGACAAGTTTTGGGCAGCCTTTGCCAGCTAACCTAATTGGAAAAAAAAATCAGCAAAATCTGGCCAACGTTCTATTAGAAAAAGTCTAAACTCACATCAGCTTCTGTGCTGTGTTGCAATGAGTTTCTGTGACAACCATTTCGCTTCTTACCCCTTTTCTTAACACTAATGGATAAAGCATCGTGCTCAGCCATGATGGCATGAGACACACTGGTATTAGGTGATTTTCACCAACAAACTTGTATTTTCTTTGCTTTAAAGGGGACAACTTCCCAGAGACACACATTCTTCTGTAGCATCTAGGGGACAGAAGAGGTGATATTATTGAGGGGGAACTGTCAGCATCTCTATCTTCTTTAATGTTGTTCATATGTCAAGCCTCTTGCCATGAATCAAAATATAACACACCCAACTCTGTGCTTTTCTCTTGAAAGAATCACGTGAGAGAAAGAAGAACCCAAAGCTAGAGAGCAACATTCAATTTTCCCTTTGCTTTTCAGAACTATACAGGACAAAGACAGTGCATGACAGACAGTGCCCTGGGTGTGAGAGGTGCCCTTTGTGCACATGAGTGTTGGTTCAACTACATGTATGTAGTAGACAATGATATCTTTTCCACTTTGGGGTGATCGTTTAATAATCTTGGTCATTTACCTGATGTTATTGTGTGTTTGGTACCTTAGAGTCCATCAAGTTTTGAACTGATGTGAAACAGCTACTCTGAAATTACAGACACACACTGCAGATGCATAGGTACCTGGACATGTGCTGTGAACTGTTTACAGTGGAAGAAGTAGGTTTTCTCCTGGGTCATCCTGTCCTTCTTGCCCCCCATTAACCTCCAGACATATTTCCAGGTTCTGGAAGAGATGGAGCAGCCACAAATCTCCATGGCAACTTGGAGTGACTACATGGGCCTCCTAATACTTTGGCTCTGATACATGAGCATGATTAGGATGCTGTGAGCTTGGTAGACTGTGCATTGAGCTCAGTGAGGTAACATGGAGGAGAATAACTTGAAAAATGAGAAAGGACTTAGTTGGGTGATTATAGGTACACAGCTGAACACAGCAAAGAAGGGTGTGTAGTGTGTATGTGCATGTGTGTGTGTGCATGTGTGTGTGTGCCTGTGTGCATGTATGTGTATGCAATGAGAGTGACAAACCTGGCAGAGTATTCACATACCAACCCACAATGGGTCAAGGCAGGGCTATTCTTGGTCTCATAGAAACAATAAATCTCTATTAGATCACCCAAGTCTTGATCATAGATCTGCACCTTGCATACTCAAAGTCATTTTATTGCTATCGAAGAGCCACTGATTTCCATTATGTTAAGATGTGAAGAAAATAAAAAAGTGGTATGATCTGGCCACTTATTCAGGTAGTTAACTAAACTCTGGGAGCCTAAGATATAGTAAGTATCCTAAGAGAGCCCAAGAGGTAGATGGGATTGTCAATATGGATACTTTTCCAAGAATAGCCTGTCTATGTCCATGTACTGAGATCATAGCCTTTCATAAATCTCTGATAATTAGATAACTAAGAAATGTCACCAGGTATTCAAGACTTAAGCAATAGAAAAACAGAGCCAAGGGCATCAGTTGATTTGGAGGAATCTTCCAAAATGTATAGGAAGAATTTGGTGCAAAGCTTGCCTCATGACTGGTAGATTCATTCTAGCCTCCGGAACACCCACATGCGAAGAATTTACAGACTTAGGAATGTCTTGGACATGCACGTGTTCTTGAAGTAGGTAAATAATTTTAATTTTTATTAATTATGCTATTAGACTTTTTAAAAGCTTGTTAAATGGTAATGCTAAATGTCACAGCCACTGTGTGAAGTAATTTGGTGATTCTCTATGTTAATCATTTAATGACTCAACAAGTCCACCCTTGAATCTAGATCCCAAACCTGACAAACAGACATTTAAACAAAAATATGTGTAAAAATCCATAGCTGCATTATTCACAATAGCCAAAATATGGGTGCATCTATGTAAGTGCTCATTAATTAACAGATAGTCAAAATGTAGAAAATCTATAAATATCGGCAAAATGAAAGAAATGGAGAACTGGTACATGCTAAACTGTGGGTGGGCCCTGAAAACTAAATTCTAAAGAAAGAAATCATGTTCAATGATCACAGTCAAGGGCTGTAGGGAGCAGAGAGGTGGGGAGGATGAACTTCACCTGGAAGGAAGACGATTCTGCAGAGTCTGTACCTGGGGAAGGTCTAGCCGTCTGAGAGGACAGAGCTGGTGAGAGTAACCATTACAGCGGAGGCTGCTGTCTCCTGAGCCTGCTGGGCTTCACCTGTGCCACAGGAGCAAGCAGGTCACAAGGTACCAGGGGTCCCTGGAAAACCACAAGAGATGAAAAGAGAATAGCTCACCTAGGTCTAGCAGAGCCTAGTTTAAAAGAAGACCCACTGACAATAACTGCCTTCATTTAAAACTCTTATATATTTGAATTTTAGAAATATTGCATCAAAATATTATCTCAATGAGTGGGAGGTTTTGATTTCCCTTAAGCTTCATGCACAATGACTTCTTCACTGGTTTTTCTATTGCCATTCCTGGTCTCTGCTCTAAATGGACAAAGAGCTTATGTACAGAGCCCATTCAGTAGTGTAAGGGTAGTGCCCACTCAGTAGCCTAGGCACAGCATCCACTCCCTGACATAGCTTTGTGCACCTGGACAAACCACTCAATTTGTCAGCTATAGCACATATATAAAACTATCTCTCCACCACAAAGGGCTTTCATGGAGGTCTAAAGAGAAAACGGTGGCAGAAGTGGTTCAGTCCAGGTAAATTTAAATGAGGAGATAACATAGACCCTACTGAGCCCGTCAGCATTGGGCTAAATTACTGTCCTAATTAGGGTTTTTATTACTGTGATGAAACACCATGGCCAAAGCAACCTGGCGAAGAAAGGGATTATTTGGCTTACACTTCCATATCCCTGTTCATAGTCAAAAGAAGTCAGGGTAGGAACTAAAAAGGGGCAGGAACCTGGAGACAGGAGCTGATGCAGAGGCTGTGGAGGAGGGCCGCTTACTGGCTTGCTTCTCATGACTTGCTCAGACTGCTTTCTTATAGAACCCAGGACCACCAGACTAGGGATGACAATATCCACGATGGGTAAGACCCTCCCCCATGAATTACTAATTGAGAAAGTGCACTACAGCCAGATCTTATGGAGGCATTTTCTCAACTAAGGCTTCCTCCATTCAGATAACTCCAGCCTGTGTCAGGTTAACACAAAATCAGCCAGCACAATTACTCTTAATTTCCTGTCCAATTACAGTAAAAATTAGTAGTTTCCCTCCTAGGCAACAGAAAGGAAAATGGAAATATACTGAGAAATTGCATCCATTCAGCAATGAGATTTGTATTCTTTGGGGGAAAGATCAATGTTGATTTTTAGCACACTGATCTCCTCAAGGCAGGCAGGAAATACATTGTCAGAGAAATGAGTACTCCTTCTTCATTCCCAGGAAGGCTTTAGAACTTTCATTAGTCACACAGCTACCCACGGCAGGAAAGGGGGTGGCATGAACAGAGTCACAGTGAGGAAACTTAGGTCACCAAAAAGCCAAGCATGCTGCTGTGCCCACCTGTACCCAACTAGCAGGGCTGGCTAGATGCACAGGGTCCTCAGGCTACCTATTCTTCCCTGGAAAAAGGTATTATCTAAAGACAAAGGAGAGGTTAAGGCTGTTCACTGAACACTCCTCAACTTTAAGCAAAGATGAAAGAATTAGGCCATCAGATATTCCCTGCTATTCATCTCTAGAATTTTTCCAAGGTTGTAAACTTGAATCGCACAAGTAACTTAGCCATAAACAATTACAGTGCTTTCTGCATCTCCTCAAGGCCAGATTTATCACTGTCATTGCGAACCCACCACCAATGAACCAGGAAGTAAAGGCCTCCACTTCATCTCTTTTACTGAATCATTCCTCAAAGATATATAGAGTGTCTGCTTGTATCAAATGGCTGTTTCTGCATAGGAAATAACCCATATCTTAATGGCTTATCACATTATGTAGTTACTGTATTACAACCCATTGTTTCTCTAGATCATAAATCCAGGTTCAGGATAGCTGAGTCCTCTGCTTTGGGATCTGTCTGCAAAGATTTACTCTTATCTCCAACTTTACTAAAGAAGAATCCACTTCTAAGCTTTGTGCTCTTGAGACCATCATGGTCTTAGCTGCTACCCATGAGACCTCGATCTTTGTCTGTTTCCCAGCATGGCAAATTTCTTCAGAAAAGCATAGAAGTTAAGAGGAATAATCAGGTAGTAAGCAGTAGCTGAAAATCTTATTCATCTAATCACAGAAGTGAGATCTCTTTGGTTTGGCCAAGTCCTATTGTTTGAAGTTAAGCAATAGGTCCCAACCACGTTCAAGGGAATGGGATCACATAAGGGTCTGAATTCCAAAATGACATCACCAGAAGACTTGTCTAGGAGCTGTCCAGCACACCCTCCATGGAAAGCCCTTGTGTATCGATGCTGAAGACATGGGACAAACCAACCAAACATGGCCAGTTCCTTCCTTGCGTTCACTATCGGGGTTTGAGAGACTGAATAATGAAACTCCAAGGAGCATCGATAAGCCAGAAGCAGGAAACACAGTGAAAGGGAAATTCAGTGGGGCCTCAAGCCCCACAGACTTTCCTGGACAATGCATATGTTGGTGGGTTCATAATGACAGCAAATAAATCTAGGCTTGGAGGGATGCAGATAGTGCTGGATTATCTATAGCTAAGAAATATGTGCAACTGAATTTTCCAAACCTTGAGATATTTCTAGAAAGCCTGTGATGTGTCTTCACCAGCTCTGGGTCAAGTGGATGAATGAGACTCTAATTATTCCCTTAGATCTTGCCAGAGCAACTCCGAATCTAAATAGGACATGTGATTGCTAATAAGAGGCAATTAGAAAGCAAACAATACCCCTTCTAATGAACGTGATGCTTCCCATAGCTCCTCAGATACCTTTTGTTTAATTACAAATGTATTCAAATGTAAATGCTTCCAGAAATAGGCTATACTTTGTCCTATAGCCATACAAAGGTGCCTGAATGTCAGATTCCTCTCAGAAACAAAGTTTGTAGGAGAGAACCCTGCCATCGTGAAGGAGAGAAGGAAGAAAGATTTGTTTTCATTGCTTTGTAGCATAGTCTCTACTTGAAAAATAGAGGTAACAATAACGGTTTGCTGTGACCCACAGAATAATGTCTTCCTCTCATAATATACCCATGCCCCTCAGGGTCCATGACTGCTATATTACCTAGCAAAAGGCGCTCTTCAGTTGCACTCTAGGTTAAGGATTGTTTGAAATTAGGATATGATCCTGAATTATGCGGGTAAATCTAATCACGGGAGTCCTTTAAAAAGTACCAATGAGGGCAGAAGAGCAGGGCAGACAGGTGCAATACAGAAGAACGGAGAGAGACAGTGAGATGGCTTGGCAGCTAGGGGTGCTTTGCCGTCAAGCCCGATGACCTGAGTTCCCTCCCTGGGACTTAGGTGATGGAAAGAAAGAACTGACTCCCACAGGTTGTCCTGTGACCTACATAGGAGTGTTGTGGCATGCGCTTCCCCCACAAATAAAAAAAAATGGATGCGGTTAAGAATTCTGTCTCTGTTGCCCTCCTCAGACTCTCCTTCCAGCCCTTCTTCATTCCCTCACGGTCTATGCGGAAGTAGGAGTGGAAAGATTGTAAGAGCCAGAGGTGGTGGCCGATTTTAAGAAAATTGTGTTTTCTAGACGCAACAGGGCAGGTCCACATATGAACTCACACAGTGATGTTACACACAAGCCCAAGCCAGACAAAATTCAAGCACCAAAGGAGAGGAAGTTGTCACAAATTCCCGCCGTTAGACAAGAAGCTGTTTGCAAATGATAACTGCTGAGAAGAGTAAAATGAATTAAAAAAATGGAATCGCACCAAACATGTCAACTCCACTTCAGAGAAACCCTCTTTCTCAGCAGAAGTTGAGAAACAGTTGGACTCCGTGTTTTGTGGGCCTTTTTCCTCTTTTTTTTTTTAAGAGAGAGAAAGTACATGACATGAGTTGCTGGGGAGAGAGGATCTGCAGGAAGTCTGGGATGGGAAAGAATATGATGAAAACATACTGCACGAGACTTTCGAAGAATAAATAAAAATGATGCTCCAAAGACGAGCGTGGAAAATCCATGCATAAAGATAGACAAAGAGGGCCCATTGCTAAGGGCTGAACAGACTCCCAAAGCTGAGTGAGGCCCTCAGCTGACAAAGCATGCGCCTAACTACCATCCACCAACAACCACAAAACGCTGCATTCTGCCAAAACTTGAATGAGAAAGAAACCCACTCTTCTCTTGAGCCTCCAGGAAGAAGCACAGCACTTTAGACACCATATCTCAGCCCAGTTAGACCTACTGACTCCTGACCCAAGAATATGCATGTCAATAAACTCTATTGCCATTTAAGCCGCCAAGTTTATAGTGGTTTGTTATGGCACCAATAGGAAATGAATGAACTCACAAGGTGATTAGGGACAATTCGATTCATTAATATATAAAGCACTAGAAAATTATCTGCCACATTTTAAGAGTTAGCACACATCAGCTATTCTCTGACTCTGCAGCCCAGGAGCCTGTAGCTTCTAGATGGAAAAAAAGAAAGAAAGAAAGAAAAAAGAAAAAAACCCTGGCCCAGGTGAAAAATGTATTCACTTTCTTTTTATTTCCAAATAAATATCTCTTAACAAACACATATTGTCATATAAGTTGCAGGTTCCTGATGCCAGAACCCAGAACCCCTAAAGAAGGTGACCATTAAACAAGATTTTTAACACTCAGAAGTCAGCTGAATAAAGCAGTCACTGACCTTTAGAGGTCTGACATTCTACTTTTTCATTCGAGTAGAGCAATTTCCTCCTGGATCTAGCTTACCACATTCAGTTGTTTAATAAGAACTGGACCATATGTCAAACCTCTAAACAAACCCATTTTTCATAATGTATGTTAGTTCCATTATTGCCAGGATATTGTGGGCATCTTTCTTCCCCTTCTGCCCTATTTATTCATCATAGCATGCCTGGCACTTGCACTACAAACACCCCATAGAAATGTAGCCCTAAATAATAAGGGTTTGCTGCATCGGATATAAGGACAATAAAAAATAACAGGTTATTTATCTTTATCATCAATTTCCAATAAGTTCTTAGGATTAAATATTTGCTGGTTGTAAAGGAAGATAAGATCTTTAGTAGGGAGGAATTAAAATAATAATAATGAATAAAGATAGTGACAATTTGGGGCTTTTCAGAAGTGGGATGAGCCATGAGAATGCTTCCGTGCTAAGCAAATGCAAATTATGAAAGAGCACTGAATCAGAAGTGTTTTCTGAAATCTGGTTCCCTTGGGGATTAGAGAGATGGCTTAGTGGTTTCCCCTTTCTTCCTTTGTGCTTTCTTCCTTCTCTTTCCTCATTTTCTCTTAAATTTTATTTTGAGGTGGGGCCTGAGATGGGTGGGGTTGGGAGACATGATGTGAAAGACACAAATAATAATAATAATGAGGAGGAGGAGGAGGAGGAAGAAGAAGAAGAAGAAGAAGAAGAAGAAGAAGAAGAAGAAGAAGAAGAAGAAGAAGAGGAAGAGGAAGAAGAAGAAGAATGCATACTGCTCTTGCCTAGTGCATCTGCAGTCACTTAGACTCATGTGCACATACACCTAATTGATACACACACACACACACACACACACACACACTCACACAATTAAAATCATAAAAATAAATCTTATTTTAAAATACAGTGTTTTGTATCTTTCCGGCTACTGTCAGGAGACAAATTCAGCTTCATGCCAAGGGACCCTTGGAATAATTGTTCTCATACTTGGTTCATGTCCTTTTATAACCTCAAGGAAAAAAGCATCAAGCTGAGACTCACAGGGTGGACCAGCATATAGCTGGGATTTAATTCCGTTATCTGGCTCCAGTTGTATTCATCACCATGGATGCCTTTTGTCTGGGACAAGTGATATGTTTTTCCCTTCTCAATGTGGAACAAGGTTTTCTTTTAAAATCACTAATTTAAAATTTTTAAGTGAGTCTAAAGGAATAAACAAAAAAATGACAAAGTTGCATGAGCTTTGCTGTATAGGAATAACTGGAGTTTGGGGAGTAGCACAGGGCAATGTGTTGGACAGTAGAGGCTTAAGAATGCTGTGTGCCAGGCAGAAGATGCTGCTGTCAAATGCATCAGTCAGTTTATGAAAGGCCAGCATGAAAGAAGTGGGATTTTGCATGGGCAATGGGAAAGAAACCAGCTATACCATGATCAGCTCCACAGGGTAACCAACATGACCTTTGAGAGAGAGAGAGAGAGAGAGAGAGAGAAAAAGAAAGAGAGAGAGAGAGAGAGAGAGAGAGAGAGAGAAATAGAGGGCATGGAAGAGAGAGGGAGAGAGAGAGAAATAGAGGGCATGGAAGAGAGAGGGAGAGAGAAGAGGAAGAAGGAGATGGAGAGGGAGACCCCTTTGACTCACTTCTGGAAGGATGCACGGGGAAAGCAGTGATGGGTGCACCTGTAAGGAGACTACAAACAACATTCCCTTCCAAGCTGATTTCCTATCTTGGATCGAGAATTGGGGTAAGGGGCTTTAATCAAAGAATATGATTTCCAAGTAAACAGAATTATTTGTAATTTTTTGTTGTTGTTTTTCAAGACAGGGTTTCTCTGTAGCTTTGTTGCCTGTCCTGAAACTAGCTCTTGTAGACCAGGCTGGCCTCGAACTTAAAGAACTGAAACAGACTATCTTTAAGAAGAATAATTGCCAACAGAGGTGTGAAGTAAGAAACAAACAAACAAATCCATGTTGACAGACCACAGGCCATCCTTACCTCTGCCTTCTCCTAGGATCTACCGTCTCTTCACAGGAAAACAGATAAGTGGAGCACACTCCAGGGGCAGGCCAGACAGGAAAGCGTGGGCAGCACAAACTGTATTTGATGGGGTCTGAGGGGGTGGGGAGAAGACACAGGTCGGGTGCGCAGGGAAGGGGAGTGGATCTGGGATGAGTTGAGAGAGGGAGTATGGTCCAATGCTTTGTGTGAAATTCTCGAGTAACTAATAAAAAATTAAAGGGCACCTGAAATGAGTAGGGTAAAGGAGGCCACAAGAAAAGCAGACAGATGTGAATTCCTAGACACGTTAACAAACTCGACAATGTTTGTGATGTGTGTTGTGGTCTCAGGCAAATGCTGGCATTTTCTGTGCCTTGCTTTCTTCATTTGTGTAAGAAGAAACAGTAAGCTTATAAGAGAGTAGTGCATATGAAGCCTAGGATGTAGTAGAAGCTTCAATAAGTGCCTGTTTTACTGTGCTAACTATTGCCAGTTTAGACCCTCTGGTAGGTAGTTGTGATCACAAGACAGACTTAGGTAAACATGCCTAACCTTTTGACACTGTACTGTACACTGCACCTACAAAATTCGTGCTCTAGTGCAGCATGATCAAGATCTTTTAAAATCTCATAATGCACATGAGGGCATGTGAGATCCCTGGGCCACATGTTGGATGCATGTTAAGACAAGGGTCTCAGAGATGAACTAAGGATAGAGTCTAGAACTCAGGTTCTAAGCTCAAAGATCTATACACTGCTCAACTTTAAAATACTAATCAATAGCTCTACTTGCATCATAATTTTGTGTGACACTGGTGGAAATTTCAGGAATCCCTTATAAAGAAAAATAACTGTCAAAATTTTGTAGGTAATAAAAATACACGTGATAATTTAAATCTATTAAGTTAAAAAACATGATTTTTATTGATCCAGACTCCTAAAACGAAATAGCTTAGACTGGGTAATTTATAAATAAGGAAGGTCCATTGTTTTTGGTTTGAGAGCTAGTTGTCAATTGCATCAGTATCTGATGAGGGTCATCTGCTTTGTCTGTAATGTTTTTATTACCATGTCTTCACATGATAGAAAAGGCAACTACACTGTTTCAAGAATTTGTCATAATGACACTAATCTGGGGTTGAAGAGATCACTCAATGGCTAAGAGTGTTGGTTTCTTTTCCAGAAGACCTGGTGTTCAACCCTCCAGCACCCACATGAGGTAGTTAATTGCCTCTAACTCTAGCTCCAGAAGATTCCGCACCCTCTTCTGGCCACTGTGGGTATTTCCCCACATATGGCACACACACACACACACACACATACACACATATGCAATAAGAATATAAAAGACACTAATCCCATTCATAAAGACTTTGTCCTCATGATGGTTTCTCTAATATATGGAATGGCAGAATGAGGAAAAGACAATAAACCATAGAAATCACCAAAGGATAGAAGATAGTTGGCTGAATAATTAGTATCACTCACCATTCCATGAAGAGATAACCAATTATGAGTCCCTAGATACTCAGTGTATGTTCTCAGCCTGATGGGTAAAGAAAGCTCTCTTTCCCCAAATCACAAAGACAGGTGCTCATAGAGCAAACACCTTTGAGCAGAGTGATAAGGCCAAGAACAGGGAGACATCCTACTTAGATTGTGTGTGTTTTCCCCACACTGAGTTCCATTTCTGTCAGTCACTGAGTCTTGCTTCTTATCTTCCTAAGGATCCTCCACTCTGACCCATATTCCTTCTTGTTCCCCCATTTCTCATTTTTCTCTTTCCTTCTCTTCTCTCCAGCTTCTCACGCCACATCCTGCAGATGAGGTGTCCTATTTTCCCTGGGCCCTGTGGAAAGAAAGCCATTCAGGCTGATCAGCTGTCCTGGGTTAATTGTGTGGAGAGGAGCTAATGGCTCAGCATGCAGTTCTCTCGAGATGCAGCTCCATGATACACAGGCCTCTAGAAAGTTCACATTCTTAACCCAAAGAAGAAAACTAATGACAGACATTCTGGATGGGTGTGAAGGGAAAGGGTGAGGCAGTAGCTGGTGGTGGAGACTTCTTAACAGTAAAATCCCTCACCCAGATAAAGTGCACAGCTGCCTACTTTCACATCCATATAGCTTGTTTAGAAGTTGTCCAAGAGAGTCTGCTTTAGTTTATTTATAATTCATTCTTCTATCCTTAAAATAAGTTTTGTTTGAATCTTACCCCTCTATATTAAATGACTTTACTAATTACTCAGAAAACTTGCATTAAGGTCAACTTACTGAACCTAAATATGAACGATTGCTTTTATTCTTTTCAACAATAAATGACTACTTTGTTTGAAATATCTTATATGTGTTAAAAGTGTTCAGGAGAGTAGCATCCAATGTTCTTCAGATATCATCACTGAGATTGAGATATGTACATGCTTTTTGGGAACCAGCCAACCAGGGAACAGATAGGTATTAAAATCTAGTCTATCACACTTAAGTAGACTTGAGGATGGTTTGCATATAGACAGAGGCTTTCTCTTCATTTAACATAGTTGTACATGAAGAAAATGAAGCTCATATTTGGTAAGTGCATCCAATGCTTAGATTTAATAACAACATTTGGAAAAGGTTTGCAATTTATAATAGGTTGTACATATATATATGCATATTTTATACACATACACTCACACATGCACAAATATATATAAGGTATATATATATATATATGTTCTTTAATGAGCAGATTAAGAAAATACAACCTTTACTGAGTAACACTGAGATGTGACTTCTTCCTTACACACCACTGGCATCTTTCAAACACAAAACAAAATATCTTGACAAGGAGACAGTCCAACATATATTGAAAGTTACAACGAATTAAAAAAAAATCTATATTCATGGGAAGAAAACACACAGAAAGACTAATTGATAAAGCATAATTCAGATACTAACTGATCATGGAACATTTGTTGAGAACCATTGCCAGGGCAAAGCTGTTAGGAGGTTGTAGCAGAGAAACAATTTAATTCTCCAATTTAACTAGTCAACATAAAACCCTGGGTTCATTCTGACCTTCCAAAGTAAGATTAAAGTAAAGAAATAATAGGACTTTGTAAAATAAGTCAGAAATATTCATTTAAGTTAGAATGCTTTGTCCAAAAACTCTAGGTATAACCAGAGAATTATATTTATTGGAGTTAGCTGAAAATAGTATATACAAAAGAAATACTAGTATCTAGAAAAAACAACTCTCCAAGCTCTACTGCTAATGGAAAACCTTTCATTCCTAATAAAATATTTTCTAAGCCTACAAGGATAGTATAAATATTTATGAGTCATTCCTTCAGTTGTCTAAACAGAATAACAATATTTGTTTCTGGGTTCTAGAGTCTTTTATGAAGTTGGTCTGAAGATGTTTTGTAAGATACATCTGGGGACATACTTCAGTGACTGAGACATCAAATTTAAGCCAAGAACAGTGACACGGGGCTGTAATTCCAGTCCTCAGGAGGATAAGGCAGAGGGATTATGAGTTCAAAGGAACCCTGGGTGGTATGGTGAGACTTAGCTTCAAAAAATATTAGCTTTTCAATCTCAATGATAATAAAATAGGATGGTAGGAAAGCTCTGGAATAAATTACCGTGAACATTTTCTCACACACCTTTGTATATATTGGATTATAGACGGTGAAGTATCAAACAAAGGGAAGTTAAGAACTATGAGTGTTTCAGTCAGACTTTTTTCACTCCTATCTTTTCCAGGATCCAGAACACCTGACTTCAGCAACTTCTATCAATATCCCCTGGCAAAGTCGGCTTCCTACTGGATGTGACAGGAGGAATATTAGTGCAGGAGAAGTAGAGATCAAGGTGCCCTCCCCACTTCAGTTCTGTGAATCCCTCTTCCACAGTTTCCATCCCTGATAGAACCCAATGATCCTATGAGGTTCCCATGACCCTCATGCTTAGCGATGAGTGACCTCCATCTATATCAGTCTTTCAGCATTTACTGCATTTAAACACTTAATCTTTTCCTTCCTCTTAATTAATACTTAAACACAAGTCTCTACAGTTGAACCATGTGAATGGGTCTAGTTACCAGGCCAGCAATCTGTTAAACTAAACGAGAGTAGATTCTTTCATCCATGCACAAGGAACATTAAACCAAAGCTGGAACCACAATTATGAAGAAAAGCCAAGGATTAATATGTTAAAAGATGGTAGAATTGGGGAAATGGGAGACGTATGCCCTATAAACCAATTTATGTTCAACTGTCTTTCAGAAAGCATATAAAACTAAGGGTGGCCACTTAGAGTCCCCCTGAAGTAGGAAATATGCAAACAACATTGAGAGAGTTGCTCAAAAATTAATAAGGGTTTTGAAGTCCCAGACTATTTAAATCATGAAGTAGGCCAGGCTTGGTTTACCCTTAAAACCAAATCTAGTTTAATTAGCATTATATTTTCAATACTGCAGTTCTACATGTAAAGTAAAAGGAATAACTTTGTGTTGGATTGGGAATACCGTGAGAAAAATCACATGTTGAAGGACCAAGCTATTGGTGTTTTTAATGTGGTAATCAGCACTGTGCATAATCTTCAATTACATGTTCATCTGTCACATAAACATAAAGTTTATTTTGACTCCCAAGAAAGGTAGACCATTACTAATCAAGCATAGTTTGATTCATGAAACTAGAAGTAATACCGTAATTGCTGGTACTAACTTGTCTTATAGAGACCTACAGTGATAGAGCATGCATGTCCCATTAGCTGAAAAGTCAACATTTCAAGTCTGGCCAGATGGTTGTACTGAATCAGTTAGGTGGCAGCGTCAGGCTCCCATGTCTCTGAATCTATTGATGTGGTTTGCTGACCATCAGTTATATTTAGACTGGAAACAAAAGCTGTCACTGGGCAAGCTCCTAAATTGGCTCCATGGGGCAAAAATTTCACACAGACCCACACAGAAGCTCTCCACCGAGGACCCCACAGCCACTACTCTTGGCTGTGACTCAGACACCATTCAGTCACCACACTTAATACCTCAATGAAGATAGTGAAAATACAAACAGAATAAAATAGTGAAAACAATTCAAGATATGAAAACATCTAACAAAGAACTTTCTTCAAAATTTACCATATATTGGGACACAAAATAAGTCTCAGTAGATATAATAAAATTGAAATAGTACCCTGCATCTTGTCTGACCACCACCATGGATTAAAGTGGGATATCAAAGCCAATCAAAATTGCAGAAAGTATACAAATATATGGAAGCTGGACACTTCACTACTAAATGAAAAGTGGGTGAAGACAAAAATCAAGAAGGAAATCAAAAACTATGTATGTTTTTGGTATGTATATTATTTCAATCTAAATATCCACAGAGGTTAAGTAGCTAGTAAATGTCCAGGGGCTAAAGAGGGAAACTTCCAAGGAAGGGGAAATAGAATATAGTGTTACAAAGAGATAAAAGGGAAATTATAATATAATGGCAAGAGATGGGTGGGCAGAGTAAAGGAGGGAATATGGGAGGGGCAACTAACACTATCTGCCCTTTGAAAAGCCATATGGAAACCTACTATTGTAGAGGCTTCCAAAATTAATGCATATATGAAAGGAATTTAAATGAAATCACCATAAAACAGAAGAGACAACAGACATATTATTCTTTCAACTGGAAACTCCAGAGCTTGGGATGAGTCACATCTTAACTGAGCTGTTATCCCATGGGGTCCTATAGCCCATCCTGCAAATATCAGAGGCTATTATCAAGGCTATTGGTTAGGTCTTACTGCAGAAGACACAACTTACTTACGTCCTCGAACAGTATTATATCCCACCACTGCCATCCCAATTCTCTTTCAAAAGTCTCATTCTTTACCACACACCTCTTAGAAGAGAGCTGGAAAAAATTTTGTGGTTTTCTGATCACTTTAAGATGAAGAGTTCAACCTAATCTAATATTAAACTGAAGTCTACTGCTGACATCACTTCCCCCTTCTCTCTTCCAATCTTCCCTTGAAATATTGTCCTTTAGCTGATATTTCCTGTCCGTTCATATCCAACTCCAGGGGCAAACAATAATTCAAGGCAAGAGATCTTTAAGAAACCAGAAAAGGACTTGTTGGGGGAATTAGTTACAACATGACCAGATAGGTTTTTAAGGTTGAAATTCTCTGAAGAACTAGAAAAACACTCAGATGGTTTGTGGGGCAGCAAGTGTCCTTTTCTCTTTTCCCTGGGGTCTTTCATGAATGGATCTTAGGGTAGTTGCTTATTGAAGAAGCAGACTAAGCCCCGAGGTCAGCAGACAGTGAAGGGCTCCAGCAGACCCAAATATGGCAAACATGGTGCCAGCAGGTTTTGCCCTTTCTCTTCCCCTCTCCCTTGCTAAACTATTAGATTACATTCCTAAAGATAGCCAACAAGGTCTATTCCCCTATTTGGGTACTTTGTGATGCCTGACTCATCCCTGAGGCCGATCACTAAGGTCCAACTATCAAAACATCAAGGCTGAGCAATCAAAATTCATTATTTTGACTGCTCTAATCAAAATGTCCAATCAGAATTTACCAACTCATCCTAGCTCATCCTAACACATACCTCCCCCTTTACCCCCTCTTAAAATTAACACAAAGCTATTTACTGCTGTTTCTGCCTGATTCAGAATTAGCCTTACTTAATAAAGGCTCTCTTTGACTTTGGAAATTGGTTTTTTTAGGTCGGGCCTGTGCCTAATCCGTGGTCCAGAGGGGAGAGCCCGCCCTGAAGTATGCAGACCCTTTCGGTAAGCAAATTGGAGACTGAGGAAAGTTGATGGTGTAGCTCCAGTCTGAGTTCAGATGCCTGAAAACCGGGAGAATCAAAGATGCAACTGTCTGTCTGAAGACTTGGAGGTTCAAGACTCAGAGGACCCAATTATTCCATGTGAGTCTAAAGGCAGGAAAAGATCAATAGTTTAAGTGGTGGGCAGGAGGAATACATTTTGTTCTATTCAGGTCTTCAGTTAATGGGTGAGATTACAGATTGAAATATTAGTCTCAGCCAAATTAATTTCAGACACACTCAGAAAAAGATATTTGAGCAAATATCTGGGCAACCTGTGACCCAGTTAGAGTTGTACAAAATTCACCATCCTTGACATTTATGTCACAGTTCTTTTAGGATGCTTCTAGCTTTGCTTTGAACATTGATCCATGTGGTGACTTACCTCTAATAGATGCACTCGCTGAACCCCTTCGTGTGGGCCCTATCATCTGGGAAGCGCCAGGAAGTCACTTATGTTTGGGCCTCTCCCAATGAAGTAGTCACCTGACCCTGCATCTGTCACTGGGGGCACCTTTCCATTTCACGCTGGGTGGTTCCACTCATGGACTTTTCATCTGGATGGAAAGTATGCTTCAAGGAGCATTCTCTTCTAAGGCGTTCTCAACATCCACAGCCCTCTGAAACAAACCCTAGAGGGCTTGGCTGGCTGGTTTTGCTGATGCCTGTGCCTGGAAAGTGAGTGCTGAAGTTTCGAGCTACACTTTTGACAGTGTTGCATCCCATTTTAATATGTGGGGATTAGCTTGCTGCCATTGTTCTCAGCTTTGAGTCCCAAGATGAAAGTCTGAAAGTTTGTTACAGACATGGCTTTCCCTTTGGAATTCAGGTGCCATTCATTATTAGCAAAAGAGAATTACATGATGGAAAGGCTCCCCTACGTTTTCTTCTTTCACACCTTGATGATTACATTATGTGGTTGTTAGGATCCAGAGGGATAAACCCCACAGAGACTGAAACAGAAGACACGTGTTTTCCTGTGGTTCAAAGCTAGCTTCTAAGACCCAAAGGTGAAAACAAAAGAACTCTTTTATAGATGACAGAAAAGAGAATAGAAGAAGCCAGGCGTAGTGGCAAACACCTTAATCCTGAAGCTCAGGAGACTAGGGGAGAAAAATCAGGAGTTAAAGACCAGTCTGGACTACATAATAAAACCCTGTCTCAAAAGGCTCTGTGTATGTGTGTGTGTTCATGTGTGTGAGAGAGAGAAAGAGAAAGAGGATTTTAGAAAATAAACTCATCCTATAGCCATTCTGCTTCCCTAGAACACGGGTAGAGACAAGTCTACAGTCCTCACCAGTTCAGGCAGAGAATATGCAGGCTAATGAGAGAGTGAGGGCACTCGTGGGTGGCCTCTCAGCAGTCCATGTCTACCAGAGGCAACAGCAATGTCAGCAACAACAAACGTCTTGTGATCCCGAGATGATGCTGCAAGGAGCAGCCAATTGCTCTTTTCCTTATGCAATAGCTGACTGTGACTTTGAGTCTTGTCTTATAACAACAGCTACACCAATAAGATGTGAGGTGCTGAACAACAACTTCATGTACAGCACTATAACCAGCTGTAGCTCCTCCATTCATTCATATAGCCATCTGGACTCCAGTTATCGCACCATAAACTATTCTTGATAGCATGAGTTGATTGGCATTGTCTAAGTTACAGGACAAGCTAGTAACTAAAGGAATAAAGTCTCGCCCCAAAGTGGCACTTTCTTAAAGAGCTAGACTTCAAAGGAGGAGAGGGGTAATCTAGAGAACCCTACCAAATCAACTTGCAGGCAGGTGACATTACTGTGACACACATTCTTAAGCTACACTTTCTTATCCTTCTATCTCAGAGGCTGTATTTTCAGTACTTTATGTATTTTTCATACAGTATTTTCATTCCTAATGGTAGTATTATGTCTTAACACAAACATTGCTTCCCTACACATCTCCATTTATACTCTTTACAGTGTTCCTATTTAATTCGAGCAAAAGGAATTACTGAAGTTCCCAAAACAGCAGGTACCTTTTTAGCTGCCAAGGATAAAGAACAAACAAAGACATGCGATCAAAAGTCTTGTGATTTCCTTGAACAAAATGCTGCATGCTTCATGAGATGACATAATCACTACAAAAGGTACTAAAGTTTAAGGTCCATATGGACCCTGGAAGGAGAAGTTTGGGGACCCTGCTATCTGACACATGGGGGAAAACAATCTGAATTCTTAAAGCTGGAGACCCAGGAAGAACTATGTCTTTACTCAATGGCCAAATCCCTTATAGTTTCAACACTGAAAACATTAAGTTCACAAGACCGAGTCTCAATTGCACCGCTGTGTACACATGTTAAGTAAGAATTCTTGCTTTTACATAATTTGATGATCTTTATCATCTTTGGTTCTTGTGGTCTGACATCAAAGTAAATAATTGCCCCCCCGACTCCATTCTGGAAGTTACATTTTATTTCTAGCCAAGTCTTTCTTTTTTGTCCACAGGTTTAATAGCTTGACGTAGACATGTCCTGTAGTTACCTGCCTTGCATATTGTGGGCTACAATTTCTTCTCATGATGCCCTCACCTCCACTCCTTTTGTATTCTCTGATTTCTGCATATTGATTCTATTTACCCAGCTGATTCCTGTGTTGCCAACTATGAGAATCTTTCAGGGGCCACCCCCACCCATATGGGTCAGGGACCCATTCTGGGTAGATCACCGTGGCCATAACAACTCTTATAACAGTCCTTAGTAATGCTGTACTGCCTCTATTACCAGTAGCTTACTATTCTTATTAGGAATTTTGACTTCCTGATGCTTGTGTTGCTTATTCAGAAGCAGGTTATCTCTGAATTCATGATGCTGGACATGGAAGCCCAGCATGCAGAAGGCATTTATCTTTGGTGACAAGAGAACAGGTGATGTAAATGAATTGAAATTAGAGCCCAGCATTCTGCATAGCTCTGAAACCCTATTGTATCTATTCTGGTAAACTACCTCAAAGAGTACATATTTTCCTCAGGACCAGAATTGCAAACATGGGTCTTCACTGTTCAAAAGAAAATCTGAGGAAAATGTTGCAAATTCTAGTCCTTTAGAATTTGTGCCCATAATCTTCAAACATTCTCTTATGTAGATTGAAAATAGAGTCATGATCTCAAATAGCACCACAGGCCAACTCTAAGGGGATAAAATCTAACAGAGATAAATTCAAGCTTGTTTTTATAAGGGTATAATGAGAGAGGGATGTAACTTAGCAAAAGCCTGGATGGGAGAGCCATGCAAGGTAACATAATGTGAGATTTAAATAGATTTGAAATATGGTCTGCCCCCTGAGATATTAAACACAGTCTTCAGGTGTAATGATGAATGGATTATCTCTAAAATATGGGAGATACAGGTCTGATTCTACCACATTCTGGTTGGGCTACTTCCTGCCACGCTGCTTCTCAAGGTGAGATATGGACTGCCCAGGAGAAGATGCAGAACTGCAGAGGGAGCCAAACATAGGGACTGCTAAAGGACTCCGTTCCCAGGGAATCTCCATCTGCATCCACCTCTTTTTCAGTCTGTGCTTTCTCCTCAAGTGACCATGACCAAGATTTTCTATGGCACCACACCCCCAGCACCGTCATTCCCTTCCATATGAAGGAAGATAGTTCTCATTCAGCCATCGTTGGGTAACGGCAGGCTGCCGAATGGTTTGAAACACAAAGGAAAAGAACAACCAGATATTCATTAAATCAAGGATAATTCACTCAAGTGATTTATTTAGCCCATTAAAGGTTCTTAAAATAAGAATTTTACCTTTTCTGAATAATAAGCATTTATTAGGATTTATAATATGCTTCTGCTTTGATTAACTGTATACTATTATTATTCTATGCTCATACAATTTTAACACAAAAAATCCTTATTATCATAAGAAATAAAAAATCAGTACAGAGAAAAATTGGTAATGTTAATATATAAGATTTTAAGTATGAAAGTATAATGGATTAGCATAAATTTCTGTGAAAGAAATGAAATAAAATTACTTCAAGGAAAAGTAGATATGAATTTTAATTGTGAACAAATTAAGGAATGTGTTTGTTTTCAAAACGCATTGATGTTTATTTCCATTAATCCATTAAGAAGAAAAATATAATTCTTGCATTTTTGAAGTCAATATTGGCAATATTCTAGAGATTCTATCTTTTGCAGCTCTTTATCTTCATGATGAAATGTCCTAGGTACCTCCTTTAAAATCGTTCAAGGGCGTACACAGCAGTAAAGTAATTCTAAGGAAAAATGAGCAAAACAACACTCTGCTCAGTTGCTTCACTCTGAGCAGAACACTTTGAAAAACGATTGGAAGAAATGAAAATAAATTCAAGGAAATCTCATGAGGTTGAAAAAAGATTTGGGAACACAAGATTTTACAATTGCTATCCATGAGAGGAGAAAGATTTAGCAGGGCATTGAACAGGGACTTAACCAGGACAGAGTCTGAATTGTATCCCACAGAGTAGGTTCAAGACCCTGTCACTAAAAAAAAACCAGAATACCAAAACAAATAAACAAGTAAACAATTAGAAAAGAGTTCCTACAAAAGTAAATGTGGAACTGGAAGTTTACAGAGAATTAATGCAGTACAATGCTGTGTCCAGATTACATAGAGTCGCTTCTGAGCTTCCTCTTCAGAAGTCAAAATAGAATTTCTACTACATAAGAAATAAATGCTAGAAACCTATATTATTGCCAAAAATTCAATATTAATACATTTAATAGATAGACATCATTTCTCATTCCAATATTAAAGGGACTAGCTTTATTCACGTCAAAGTCACTTCAACGTGATGAAAGAGTCTGGCCTTTCAGATGGACATCACTCATTTAATTAGAACAATTTCAATGACTGAAATCAATTAGAACCTTAACAAGAGTCAGGTGGCTGTATTAATTCCTTTTTAACCATGTCTCTGACTCATTAATTCAATAATTATGGTCAATGTGCTGAATTTTCCATCAAAATTATCAACTGAATCCAATTAAAAAGGCATTTGAGTTCATCTTGACATAAGCATCTGAAGGAGACTTGTCAATGCCATTGATTCCCAAAGGACTCAGATGTTCTTTCATTTTCATACTCATAATTTCCCCAAACTTCTTTAGTGATGGATTGTGTTTTCCGTAGTAAACAATAAGGAAAAGGAAACATCTAATTGACATAACTCAAAATGGGAGGCACCCATGCAATTGTGGTGCTCTGGAACACTGTGACTGTTTCTGCCTGTCTACCCAGTTTCTCTTCATGTGCTTATAGCCCCACTAATCTTAGTAGGCCCCTGATAGCCTGTAGCCTAGGGCAGATAATCTGTATCCTGGTAAAAGAGAGGTTCATGTGCAGTACCGTGGACAGCTCTCTCTTGTTTCACCAATAAAAGGCTCAATAATATTGTTTCTTTCTCCTCTAGCAAGAAGCTAGAGCCTCAAGCAAGCCAAAACTGGAATTTAAACATCAGGAATTCTGTATCACTGGTGAACTCTCCAGTAGGAGATTAATGAAACCTTGTGTAGTTGGAGACCTGTTGGCTCTGAAAATCTCTCTACTTATAATTCCATTTTGAAGCCCACTATTTCCTTTTTTTAAAGATTTGCTTGCATACTTATTTACTTATGTAGGTGCATTTTTTCCTGCATGTATGTCTGTGAACTACATGCATACTTGGTGCCCTCTGAAGGCATCATATATCCCTGGAACTGAAATTACAAATGGTTGTGACCAGCCAGATGGGTGCTGGGTACTGAACGTGAATCCTCTGTCAGAGCATCCAGGGCTCGTAACCACTGTGCCATCTCCAGGCACCACTATTTCTTCACTAACTATCAAAGACTTGTCACAACTAAATGCATGTTAATATTTTTCAGCTAATGAAAAATGTCATTAAGACTCTGAGTTTTCTGTTAAAAATATATAGAAGTATATAATTGGAGTCTAGAAATATGAACCTGTGTCTTGGTTTTAATGATAGATAAACATTTCTTTGACTTTTCTAGATATAAACTCATAAGGAGATAATGTATATCATATGATATTTGCCTTGATATATTATCTCACTGGACCCCATAATAACATAAATATATAATGCAAAGCCGTAGGCAAGGAACTTATTTTCTTGTCCTGAATTCTTTGATTTTCACTCTCCTTATAATGTCTTTTCATACAAAGTTTTATCATTAATATTACTGATATTTTTTCTCCATGGTGAATATTAGTGGCCTATGCACAGGTCAATTGTTCCTTTCTTACACTAGAATCAAACAACAGACATTTTTGACATATAGTCTCAAATAAGTGATAGTCATCTCCCCAAATCATCTTCCCTTCTGATGTCTACTTTCCTACATGTCTTGAAGCTCCTCTCAGCACATAATAGCTCTAGAATCTTTGTACCAAAACAACACAAAATAGGATAGGGAATAAAAGCCCTGAGGCTTGGATATCATGTCTCCATCACTCTATCAGTGATGCATACATGAGCTGTCTCTCTACTTGTTCAAGACCGACTGGTTGATTGATCTGTCTCTAATAGTCTAGGTTTTTTTCTGGACTAAATGCAAGGGAATGGAATAGACAGTCATTTTTTCCCTGACCCACCCCCTCTCTCTCTCCTTGTTTAATTTGAAAGTGGAAGGCTACAGAAGGCAGAACCAGAACAACTATTGTTGAATCCTGTGCCCACTGCTCTCATGATGTGACACTGGACAAGTATTGACCCTGTATGGGTCTGTTCTCATAGCTGCATAATGTTCTGCAGCATTTAACTGACACCTCTAACTTAAAACAATATAAGTTGAAATTAGAGTATGAAGAAGAAATAACAAATGTCATTGCTATATGTGTGATTCTGAGTGTTCGCCTGTTAAATGAAGTGTTGAAATAATATATGTAATAAAATAACTGTTTATATTACACAGATCATATTATTATGTCATTATAATGAATATCCCATAGACAAATTTTTTTAAAAATCACAATATATGAGAAACAGAATATAATAAGAGAAAAAAGTGAAAAAATATTTGTTGCTTTATTACAAAGCTTTCATCAATTCTTTTCTTTAAAAAGCAATACCCATTCACCATGATCAGGTAGGCTTCATGCTAGAGAGGCAGAATGGTTCAACATGTCAATGTAAACCATATGAACAAACTGAAAGAAAAAACACACCATTGTCTCATTAGATACTGAAAAAGCCTTTGATAAAATCCAATAGCTCATCATAATGAAGGTCTTGGAGAGATTTGGGATACAAGGAACATACATAATAAAGGCAATATACAGCAAGTTGACAGTCGACATCAAATTAAATGGAGAGAAGCAAACCGATTCTTCTTAAATCAGGAGCAACACCATTTAAAATAAAATACTTCTAAAACATAAAATCTCACATTCAAAAGATATTAATCCTCAAGGTATTTTTATCAGCACTTCAAAAAATAAGATGTAGTATAGGGTATTTGGTAGGCATTATTACTCAACTATTAACACTTGTATTATCTTTTGAGAAATAAAACTGAATGTGCACAACTAGACCACAGCATTATTGTTTCATTTAAGCCCGCCTTTCTCCAGACAGCAAGCAGTATACATCAATAGCACTCAATAATCACTTCCTTTAAATAACACACTTATCAATAACATGAAGTTGGAAGTGTCTTACATCAGTGTTTTAGCCCTTGTGAATGTCAGACACTTGAGAATGTACTCACCAACTCCCATGCACACATATGAAACACTCCCTTTGAATAGAGCTTTTCCTATATGATGAACTGCTTTTGACTAGTTGGTGACTACAGATTGATGTACTTCTGCAATTCATATGAATAATTGGTCTATCACTATGTGTTATATGTAACTCTGGGTGAGAGTAAATGCAGTTACACATTTTTTCTCAAGTAAGAGAGAGAGGGGAGAGAGAGAGAGAGAGAGAGAGAGAGAGAGAGAGAGAAAGAGAGAGAGAGAATGATAGCACAGAAACAAATAGAAAGGAGGAAATATCTTACACGTTGGAGATTGAATTTGGATGTCTGCATAAACTTAGCTTTTCTGCATCGTTACAAAAGTCCTTGATGACTTACAGCAACTTAAAGAAACTGTAAAGGAAGTAGATCGTTCACAATACTGCTACCGACATCCAACAGTCCTCCGTCTGTGCTAACATTACCATAGTGTGGTTAGCTCCCAAGGCGATAAGGTGCTATGATCTCCACCTAAATAGAAATTCACAGTCTGAGAAGATGCACTCATTCTGGAAGGATAGACACTTGACAGTATAACAGGGAAGTTTCCCACCAGGTCATGACTCCTGAGTTTTCTCCAAAACAAATATTTAGAAAGTATGCAATGGCATTTTTTTAAGCTTAAGGAAAATATGAAGAAATATTCTGTTCTTCTATTTTTGCTTTAGTTGTGCACACTGGGGAAAATTTTTAATAATCATTGCCTGGAAGTGTGTAGAAATCATTTTTTTTAAAAAATCAGTCCAAACAAGAAAAAAATGGAATCTTTCTACCCATACACATTGCTCTATAAAGGAACAGGAAAATCCAGTTATCTAACATATACATCAGAACGGAATGCAGGCTACCAAACCTGTGCAGCAGAGGCTCCTACCCACTAAGCTATCCCAGTATTCCAAAGTGTGGGAATGTTGCTTTTGCTTTTGGCCTTCTGCCTCTAAATTACCCATGTATAGTCATGAGACGTTTGGGCTACAATGGAGCCAACATGTGTAGCAATCCCATGTGATGATGATAATGGCCCTGCTGATGTGATTTTTTTCTGAGGGCACCGAATTAATTCGTGTCTATTCCGTTACCACGTGATGGGGAAGTTCAGCCAATCACATTTGGCTAGGGCGTGGCCTCCTGGAGCCAGGGAAGATAAACATCCAGGTGTGCCTGCCTCTCTTCTTCCCAACACGCGCTGGACCCTGGTCATGTGAGTTCACCGTTTTCCAATTATTAAACTAAA
>LOEQ01004707.1:48189-66239 GCA_001685075.1 Bramus lutescens | reverse complement strand
AGGCAGTTTCTTTATTAATCAATGAAAGTAACACATAGACAGATGACCCTCCTACATCATGAGACCATACAGGCTTGTGACTTCAGATGTTTGGAGATGGAGCCTGAGCTACAGGATGTGCTTTTCTGGGGCCAGTGGGTTCTAGTGTAGAAGGTCTGGGGGAAATGCAAATGGCTGAAAGAGGTAGGGAAGATCTACTGAAGCTGGGGTTGAGTGGACAATGGAAAGGCAATATCCAGATGAACAGAGTTCAGGCACAGAGAAGGTGAGCCAATCAGTTATGTTCTAGCAGCTGTGACCAAAGACCTGATGAGAAGCATCTTTCAGCAGGAAGAGCTTTTCCAGACTTACAGTTTAGGGAGGGACCGTCTGTAATTGCAGAGAAGGTACAGCAACACAGAGAGGTGGATGATTACACTGCATCTGCCATCAGGAAGCAGAGAAAGGGCGCAGTAGAGTGAATTGTCAAATCTGGAGATCCACTCTGAAAGATGGACTTCCTCCAGCATTGGCTATTCCTCCAACAGGAGCCACCAACTTCCAAAACAGCATCATCAGGTGGGTTCCAAGTATGAAGTATATGAGCTTCTTGGGGCCAGTTCATCTTCAAATCTCAGCAATGAGGACTATAGAGAATTTCCAGAGAAGCAGCCACCTATAGCAGTTCAAATACTGTCAGGATCTGAGCATGTCTGCCATTAAGAGAATGAGACAAAAAGTCAGCACCATCTGCCTGCATCCTCACTGGGTGAGACAGCACAACAGGCTTTATCTGCAGAAACCAGCTACGCGTCCCAAGAGACCTGCAGTATTGATGGGTACTTCCTGTTGTGAGTCATCCTTTAAGAACATGAGTCAGCGTATGTCTAATGCCTCTTTCTGCCTCCCTCAGTCCCAGTAAAGCATAAATCACCTGCAAAGTCTTCTTTCTTCTGTCTCCTTTCCACCCTCTCCAACTTTATTTCCTACGAACTCTCTCTGTTTCTAGCACAAGGTTTCTTTTCTGTTTCTCAAACACACTGGACACACTGGATGTCAAGAATGTCTGGAATGTTCCCGCCTCATAAAAGCACATCCCAAACTCTCTCCTCTTTATCCATCTCTTTGCTCTTTGCCAACTTCCCAAAGGGGAGTGTCTGGACACTGAATATGGTATATGACCCCATACCCTGCATTTTCTATGGCTCTTGCCTTCCTATTTGTTAAAATTGTTGACTGTATTGACTGTCAGGATATTCAACGAGAAAGTAAATTTTGTGAAGGTAAGATTCATTTTTAATGCTTGGTTTTATCTTGCTTTGTTCTCAGATGTCTCCAAGCTGCCAAGAACAGAACAGGCTATATCTCTCTACGAAGTAGAGAGATGCTCAATGCACATGCTTACAATAGAATAGAGAAGAAAAGAACAAGGGAAAGGAAGACAAATGAATTATTACTAAAGGGAAGGTATAAGGTAAGAAAGGGTGCTCCATACTTCATCTCTAGAGGACCCATGACCACACAAAGGGCTCTGTCCCTTCAAATGCAGATCAATTACTTCTAGCTGACCCCAGTGAGTACTTATTCCAAGAAAGAAAGACCAGGTTGAGAAAAAAGTGCGAAAACTGCCAAACTGTGTGATGAGAGGTGAAGCCCACTGTGCAAAGGATAGCTCTTGGCCAAGATTGCCCTGCTTTTTCCAGCGTGCTGACTAGGACGGGAGGAAGCTCAGACAATGGATGGATGATCTTTCTTTGGCATTGCTTTCCTCAAGTACCTCAGAGCCCACCAGAAGTGGCACCCACAAAGCATGGCATTAGGTCACTCAGCTTTTCCCCCTCTTAATCATTACTGCGTCACTACCTCTTCCCAGGAGATTAAAGTGGTACACTGAAAGATAAGCATGAATGAGTCTCTGCATGGCACCACAAGCTCTCAGCAACAGAAGGCTTTTGCTAACCTCTCTCTTTTTCAATGCCAGTTCCAGTTGACTAGGAACACATTGACATCAAATGATAGGCATTTTGTTCAGTATTTTTCACTTTTTTTCTCTCTCTTACATAGCCCCTGTCCTAGTTTCTTTTCTATTGCTATGATAAAAAAAATCATGACAGAAAACAATTTAGGGAAGGAAAGGATTTGCTTGGCTTATTATTCCAAGTAACAGTCTGTTCTAGTTTGCTTTCTGTTGCTGTGAAAACACCATGACCAAAAGCAACTTGGGGTGGAGGACTGATTTCTTCTTACAGATAGGAGGCTGGGGATTGGAGCAGAGACCACTGAGGAGCTGCTTACTGGTCTGCTATTTCGGGCTTTTTCAGCTATCTTTGTTATATAGCCCAGGCCCAACTACCTAGGAGTGACATCACCCCTAGTAGACTAAGCCCTAACACATCAAGTGGCAGTTAAGAAGATGCTTTGGACCATACACATGGCTATAGGCCAACTTGATTTAGGTAATTCTCAAGTTGTTGTTTCTTCTTCCTGATTCCAGGTTTTTGTCAAGGTGACAGCTGGTATAGTCTGTCATTTCAAGGAAGTGAAGGCAAGAACTCTAGCAGCTAGTCATAATACAACCTCAGTCAAGAGCAGAGAGATATAAAAGCACCCATGCTCCCTGCTTGTTCCTCTTAGCTGGTTTTCTTCAGCCATAGAGGTCAGGGCCCAGGTCACGAAATGATGCTGCCCACAGCCAGTGTGTGTTTTCTATCCTCTCTCAGTGAACAAGCAAGAAAGTCTCCAATAATAATGCCACAGCACAACCTGATCTAGGCAATCCTTCGTTCAAGTTCTCTTTCCAAGTGAGTCTAGATTGTGATGAGCAGGCATTCAAATATAACTAATAGACCAGTTGCCTAGCATGGGCAAGGTCTGGAATCCAACTCCTAATGCTGTATACAGACACTAAATCTATAACTAAACATCCACCTATTAAACCTACTGGGAAAAGCCCCTTCCCTCACTGAGCTTCAGAGAAACGGTCAGTTGGCTTTAGGTTTCATCTGAAGACTCGACTGAGGGAAGACCCACTTCCATGATCACTGAGGAGGTAGGGGTAGGGATTCAGTTTCTTGCGAGCAGTTGCACTGAGGACCTCGGATCCCTTCAGGATAAAATCATCGATAGGGTAAATCATGAAGCATCTGGTCCATTAAAGCCCCCAAGGAAGAGACTCTCTGAACAGAACAGAGATCACAGTCAGATGCAGCATGTCAAACCATGCAAAGGACAACCACAGCCTCTGTTGTTTTTTCTTGAATTTAAGGAGGTCAGTGGCTCATGCTTCCCTCAAAAGGAAGAGATTAGAGCAGACATACCAGGAATCAGGGGTCCCCATGCCCCTCCCAAAGTCTGTCTCCCACATTGCCTTGATTGAGAGATAGACCAACACCACTGTTCAGACACACGGGGGAGTAAAACCGTAAATGTGGCAAGGGACATGAAGGAAAGTCCATAGAGGTATACTGTGTTCTCAGAGGAGATGAGCTACATCAGTGAGGAAAGGCAATCTCTCTCTCTTCCTCTCCATTGTTTCCTTATTTTTGTCTTTAAAAGAGGCAATTGAATGAAGAGAGGAACCTGGAGGTGGATCTACGTGGTTTTTCTTTAAATTACATATTAGCTCCCTTCCTCTCTCCCTCTGAGTCACTCTTTTACATCACCAAGTTATTTGAGGAACAAGGATATTGAGAATATTCTATTTCTCCTCCGACCAGCTCACTCTGGAAATGCGCACAGAGTGTCTTATCTCCCAGCAGAAAGGAACACTGCCTTCAGGAGAACAAAACAGCCATCATCCGCTCCATTTTCCTCTGCGGGAACATCACCTCGTTACTAACAAAGGACAAAGAGCTTTAGATGGAACACACACTTGAAAATCCTTGAGAGAAAAACAGTGAATATCCACAGGTACCTTTACTGCACCTGTACAAAACAATTAACTAAATGCTAAGGTGAAGGCCCTTTACAAATTTAACAGCCCAGGCTACTGACACTGAATCCAAATGCTTTTTGTTTGCTTGCTTGCTTTTTTTTTTCTTCTGGTTTTATCTTTATATTGAACCCCTTGATCCATGTGGAGCTGAATGTTGTGTAGGCTGGAAGATAAAGTTCTTGTCTCATTCTGCTGCATGTTGATAGCCAAGTTTCTCAGCACCCTTTGTTGAACAATGTGTCTTTTCTTTAGTGAACAATTTTTTAGTCTTTGTCAAAAACCAGGTAGTTATAGTCACACAGACGTCTATGTGGTTCCTTCGTTTTATTCCATTGGCTTGCAAGTTTGCTATGTGCCAGTATCATACTGCTTTTATTGCTACGGGGATATGATTATTTCTTCAGCGAAATTTCTTTTGTTCAGAATTATGTTGACTACCCTTGGTCTTCATTCAGTCACTGCAAAGAAATGAATAAGTAATACATCAATTCATTTGGAATATATGACTTTATATACATCCATATAAAACATTGAAAACATAGTACTTAGAAAATAAAAATAAAAATCACTCTCTTGAGAACAGAGTACTTCCTTAGGGAAAGCCCAATTTTATATAAACCTTCCCATATAAGATCTTTTGCATGTACTTGTGTGTTTAACTGTTGTAGTGATGTTTATTTCCCCTGTGATCTATTAGATATTTATCTTTATATTCAGTCTGCAGTATTCCTTTAAGTATCCTCTGTAGATATGATATATCAGTCATAAATTCCTTTAACCTGGTTTTATATAATTTTTTTTGTTTCTCCTTCAATTATGGCAAGTAGTTTTGCTGGGTATAATAGTCTGTGTTAGTATATGTGGACTTACAAAGTTTTTAATGCATCTTTCCAAATTCTTCTGGGCTTTAAATTTTCTATTTAATAAACAGCTGTTGTTCTGATTGGTAAAGCATTGCATATAAACTAGCCCTTTTCTCTTGCAATTCTCAGAGCTCTTTCTTTGTTCTCTAATGTAAATGATTGACTATAATATGAAGTGGAGAATTTCTTTTCGGGTCTTGCTTATTTTATGTTCTTTATAGCTCTTGTAATACCTGTATTGGCATCTTTTTCCATAGACTGGAGAAATTTTCTTCCATCATTTTATTGAAAACATTTCCTATTTTTTTGTAAACAAATTTCTTTCCTGCTAGGTTCATAATTTATATTGGTCTTTTACTGGTGCCCCCAAACTCTTCCCT
Organism: Bramus lutescens; assembly: GCA_001685075.1. Taxonomy (NCBI): domain Eukaryota; kingdom Metazoa; phylum Chordata; class Mammalia; order Rodentia; family Cricetidae; genus Bramus; species Bramus lutescens. Next base: position 61,083 of record LOEQ01004707.1, on the reverse strand, counting down.
GTTCTGTTCAGCTCAATTTATGGAGCTGGAAACTAGCATCACACATAATCAAAATCAGTATTGTGAGTCTGATGAGGATTCCACCACTCTCTAGGAAAAAAATAATGATAGCTCTGGTCACTTCTTGACAAAGTCTGTATTTACTTATACATTTAATAATTACAGATAGCCAGAGTGGGTGATAATTTACTCACAAAAGACTTAGTCATTACATGGCATAGAAAGTGGAGGTAAGGAGCATTTGTGTTCTTTCAAGCGAACTCATGCAGTTTTATAGCGGTAACCTCTTTTTCCTGCACTCTTTTATACTCCTGATCTGGAGGTAAGAAACCTGACAGTTGGATCTGGTACAGATGATCTTCATTATTGGTAACATTTAAGACTCATGCAATAATCTTATTCTAATTATTCCAAAGATTGTGAAACTAAAACACATAAAAATGATAATTTTCTATTGTCTTATATAAGTAAAAGTTGACACAGAGATTTGCTGATAATTGAGAGTGATTTTGAAATTATGTGTTTGATTTAAAGTTTTTACTTTATCCACTTAACTTTAGGTTAGGATGGATTGGTTTGAGGCAAAACAATGCCTCTACAGAAACAAACCAACAAACAAAAAACTAGAAAGTCTATAAAAATCATCAGAGATTGGGTGAATGAATGGTGAATGGAAAGGTTTGGAACCCCATACCTTATTTAGGAGAGCGGATGAGTCACAGTTTGCTTTTGATAGAAAGTTGGAGAAACCAATACAACCATTGCCAGTTATGTGGGGCTGAGAAACAAAAGTTACAGGCCTCCTAGAGACAGCGGCCCCTCTCTGGGATGTTTGGTTTTACCGTCAACATCACACTCTTAAACCTGGTCAGAAGAGTCTCACTGAGGGATTATCCAGATCAGGGTGGCTTGTGAGCATCCTGTGTGGGACTGTTTTCATTACAAATGCTAATTGATGTGGGAGGAGCCAGCCCACTGTGAGCAGCATCACTTCCTGGGATGGGTCCTGAACTGTGTAAGGTGAAAACAGTGAGTGGAGTAAGTAAATGTGTATACTTTTATTATCTCTCTGCTCTTGACTGTGAATGTCATCAGCTGCTCAAGTCCCTGCCTTGACTTTCCTGCAATGAGGGACTGTAATCCAGAAATGTGAGCTGAATACACCCTATCTCTCCAAAATTGCTATTCATTGGGTTATGTCATCACAGCCACAGAAATGAAACCGGGATACTCTTCCAGGACATAGTTGAATTCTGTGTCTTTATATAACCTGGCACCAAAAGTTAAGTAAAAATCTAGCAAAGTAACAATTTTCCTGCTGTCTTGTGGGTATAAAATGATTACAACCATAGTTCAGAATTCATCAGCATTAATGATCTCCTGTTCAGAAGAATAAAGCAAAGATGGACTAGCCTTATTAGGATGACAATATAGTCCTTATTCAACTTGTATATAGAATGGATCATGATAGCCAGTAATTAGTACTTCCCTACCAGGAAAAGGAAAACCCTCTCCAGAGAGATGCCTTATTTTGCAGATTTTCCACAATGCAACAAATAAAATATTTGAAATTAAAATGTAAAAATATGATGTACATTGAAAGTAGCATCTTACAACCAAACACCCAAAGTGTGGGAAGAGAGAAAGAACCTTAGGTGATCATAGTATTGGAATTCCAGACAAGTGCCTCAAAATAAATATGAATAATGTAATCAGGAAGTAAATGAGTCATTGGAAAATGTACATGAAATTATAAATAATTCTGGAATATTAGAGTCTATATTAACCATGAGCAAAAGTAAATCCATTTTCCCTTATTTTGCTTTATCATGAATCTTATCGTAGTGAATGGCAAAAATAACAAATACAAGAAGCATAGTTAATAAACAAAGAAAGCAAATTAATCTACAATAAACTGGTGTTGACATATGAGACATACTGAGAAGTGGAAGTCCTCCAGGTACTAGATATGCTTAACCCTGACCTGAGCATTACACGGCCTATGCATTTGCAAAAGTTCATTGCTCTGCAAAGTTGAGACCGTGAGCTTCACTGCCCCACACAGTAATTCTATGAGAAGAAGCTGGGTTATGGGGGAAATAAATCTCAACAATCTCATTTCTCTTATTTAAAAGGCACTGCTTCCTCGTGGCATATTCCATGTGTTCAGGAACTATAGAAGTCAGGCTTATTTTCTTCATCACTGACCTACCCTCAAAGATGACAAGACTCCAGTGAGAACAGTTAAATGGATTCTGTTTACAGGTAAAAGCACTCAGAAGGCTTATTGACTGCCCTGCCAGTAAACCCAGGAACTAAATCAATATGGAAACTGTACTAAAATTTAAGGAGTAATAACAACATAATAAAAAGTCTTCAAATTGTTTACAGCCTGGTTGAAGAAATACAACTACCTGCTATATATATACAGGAGTCAGAGCATGGCATACAAGCAAAATAATACAGTGCCGAGAAACCAGCTTTCTCTCAAATCCACCCAACTATTAAAGAAAACTTCCAGTTTCAAGTCAGCTTATATTTCCTCATTTTTTCTTCATTTCTAGGAAGAAATAAAGACTAACCACAATGAACTTGTTAAAATCCACACACATTTTTATTTTTTAAAATTATTTTTTTCAAGTTCATGATTGAAAACAAATTCCTTTGCCTTCTGAGTTGAAAGAATAATCTGTAAATGCTTAGTTAAAACTATCATTAAACCCGTGAAGTGAAATTTAAACCATTAATCAGAGAAGTACCACCATCTGTCTGATACAACCCATGTAGCACAGGCTGGTAAATTACTTATTTCTTGATGTAGAAAGAATGGCATCCTATCAATTAATCTGGGTGAACTGAGACTCTAGAAGTACATGTATGTATTTAAATCTTATCAGAGAAATCAGGCCCAAAGACATTCTGGGCACATCAGACTCAGGAAAGGGTGTAACTTCTTTACCTTGACCCAAGAAAACAATGGGCATCCGAGATTATAATGGCATGGTTATCTGAAACCTGGTGTGTACACTGAGAAGCGACAAGCGCCCAACTGTCCTGGGGCCTCAGCTCAGTTCCGTTCATTGCTGTTTCCACAGTCCACTCAACCTCCATCTTCTTGTCTGCCTGCTCACTCGTATGGACCTGGATCTGTCATTCTTGCACTGACACCGTCCTTCCCTTTCATCTGAAGCTGGACTGAACTCTGCAGCTTTGCTCTCAACTCTGAATCTCCCACAGCTTTGGCAGCAGCTCCTTTCCTGCTGGTTTGGGCTCATTATCTTACCAATACAGAATCTGCTTTAATTTCGCTCAGACCACTTCTGGAACCTTGTGTACTCTTCTGTAATCTCTTTAACTTGTATTTATCCTGTAAACTACAAACACACACGCAAACATGCTTGCTGTGTGAGTATACTATGAGAAATAATATTAGCAATTAAGATTGGAATAAAAGAAGCCCATATCCACCTCAGCCAGAATACCAAGGTTACAAGGATTATCTGGAAATTGCTGTCCTAAAACGGCTGGGCCTTGTGGATTTATTACTGTTCAATAAACTCTGACAGTAAGTGTTCATCTGTTTCTGGCATAGCACAGTCATGACGGTGGGAAGGTAGAGGTCAGTAAGGGAGAACTTCCACAAATACAATTTCTCTACCTTTGGTGAGCATTCCTTTCCTGAAGAGATATAAATGTCTATGTCCTCTCCATAGATGGTCCCAACCACAAACCAAAATACCACCAAAGTTTACCTTGGGAAACAAATGAGTTATTAGGCTCACTAAGCTTACTTGCAGGGGAATGGGTAACCCGAAAGCTGCTGTCCTGGAAAACCTTTACTAAGCATGAATAATGGTGTCCCTATAGTCATTTAGATGAGTTCACTTTTTGTTAATTTCCAGTCTGCACACCCTAGCATCTCCCAAGACCCCAGACTATATGAAATTAGGGCAGAATTGCATTCAAATTGCTAAAAGATGCAAGAATGAGTACCATAATCTTAGATAAGGGTCCAGTGATGCTCTAATATTCTTCCTCCTTCTCCTCCCTTCTCTGAGTGAGTTATCAGCAGTCAACAGGCCTGATTGTGATGGCTGCATGAAAAAAAAGGTTGCTGTTGATCTGATGAAGTTGGTAGGTTTTGTTTTGGTTTTGTTTTTTGTTTTTTGTTTTGTTTGTTTTTGGTTTTTTGGTTTTTTGCCTTAGGAAGGATGGTGTGCTGTAACATTAGCCTAATAACATATCCTATCAGGCTACCTCAGCTCTGGTTCATTCTTGTTCCAAAGTCCAGTGTTAAGTATCTGTCTGTGATGTTTCAGGTTAAATAAATTTTGAAGAATTCTTTCAGATTGAAGCTATGACTATGGTCTTATCTGGCAGTGAAAGACTGCTCATTTGAAAACACAGTTAAATACAAAAGACGACCAGTGACACCCCATCTCTCCTTCCTTGTCCCACCCAGGCATAATGTGGCTGAGGCCTGCCACTCGTGGGACAACATGAACTGAGGAAGGTAGTACCAGTAGTCCCTGCCTCTACCAGATGCTGGACATGGCAACCAGTTAGCATACAGACCACATAGCGCCAGAAAACTACCAGCCTGCCAGTTGGCATCGGGCAATGCGGAAAATGTAACTTGAGCGAACACTAAAATCTTGAAATTGAGGCAGAGTCCTCCTTCCATAGGGTGCACACGGCATGTTAGCTGCACTTTTACTGTGGGTTTTGCCTAGTGTTTCATGCTATAAACCAGTGTGGCTTCTATATGACCCTCATTTATTTTATTGGCTGATTTTCTTTTTCGTTTTGCATTAAGCCCTCTCAGCAGGAATGAGCTTTCAAACGGCAATACATATTTAATGAATTAAACTTAATTTCCATTTTATATGAAAGCTCACAATGAAGGAGCGATTAAAAGAAAGGAGAACTAGAAAGCAAAGAATAAAAGGTCTATGATGAATATGCAACTCCTACAAGATGGTTCTCAATCCTCACCAGCTGCCTTAAGGACAGCTTCACATAACGACTTCAAGACTCCAATCTATCAAGAATATGTCAGTATCTACTTTTTAGTATATACTCAGGATGCCTGCTCCAAAACGATGATCAAGTAAATGAATTTTCGGAGCTGGAATCCATCACTCTGAGAAGAAAGACTTCATCGCAATGCAATGACAGCACTTCCTAAGTTAATGTCACTTGTTCTGGTACCAGATTTTCTTTGTGCAGTGACAGCTGCTAATGTGAGGGTTCCATTAACTGCAATGTTTGGCACATTGTGAAGCAAAGCCATGCTAGTCACTGTCGGTGGAGGCTGCAAACGGAAAATTAACAATGTTAGCCCAACGATGTTCAAAGTTTCTTTTCATCTAAGCCACAGAATCAGAATGAAAGTCTTGGACGACGGGTCAAAGACAAAGCAGCCAGTACTATTGTGAATGTTATTGTAAATTCAATTTTAAAAATCCAACACAGGAGAGATTTTTCATGTACTTTTTTCCTGCAGTGATAATGTACATGCAATTTTAGTGGAGCATAATACAAGAAATGATACTCATATTAAATTAAGAAATCTATGGAGCAGAAATGTACTGGGAATTGATGGTGTGGAGCTCACAGACCTTGACTACATACAAATAAACTGCAATATTCTGCTGCCAGGAGCAGAAGTTATGGGCATCAGAATATCCGAATGTTTCCCATATGCACAGTAAAAGCAACCACCTTCCATATAGTCTATAATATAAATAAATTGAGCATTAAAATGTCTGAGAAGACGGTTCAGCAGGTAAAGCGTTTGCTGAACTAGCATGAGTCCGTGAGTTCAGGACCCCAGAATCCATGCAAAGGTTGTGATGGCATGCATCTGTAACCACAGAACTAGGAATCAAGCGGATCCTGCAGGCTCTCTGGACCAGTCAGACTAGCCATGACCTCTGGCCTATACAAGTTCTCAAATGAGGTGAATATTCTCCCCCACATGTATATGATGTAAACAACACTCGCACAAACAAGCAACTAGAATAAAATAACTACATACATTTCTTTTTTTAAAACCAACAACAGCATGCCTCTTTTACTTAAATTTATTTAAGTTTTTATTTTTATTTACTTTATTTATTACTTAAAATTCTTTCATTTATATTTAGACATTTATTTATTTTACATACCAACTACAGTTTCCCCTCTCGCCTCTTCTCTCATATCCTCCTCCCATCTCCCTTCTACCCAGCCGCACCCATTTCTCCGCTGTCTCCTTCCAGAAGGGGTAAGGTCTCCCATGGGAGTCAACAAAACATGGCGTATCAAGTTGAGGCAGGACCAAGCTTTTTCTCCCTTGCATCAAGGTGGGACAAAGCAACCCACCATAGGGAATAGGTTCCAAAGAGCCGGTTCATGAGTCAGGGGCATGTCTTGATACCACTGCTAGGGGCCACGCAAACAGATGCACAACTGCCACCCAGAAGCAGAGGCTCCCTAGCTTTCTATCCAGAGTCTGGGAGCTCCCACAAGCTCAGGTCAGTTGCATCTGTAGGTTTCTCCATTGTGATCTTGAAGCCCTTTGCTCATATAATCTCTCCTCCCTTTCTTCAGCTGGACTCCTGGAGTTTGGCCCAGTGACTAGTTATGGATCTCTGCATCTGCTTCCATCAGTTACTGGGTGAAAGCTCTATGAAGACAATTAGGGCAGTCACCAATATGATTACGGGGGAAGGCCAGGTCAGGTGCCCTCTCCACCATGCTAGGAGTCTTAGCTGGGGTCTTCTGTGGGTTCCTGAGAGTTTCTCCGGTACCAGGTTTCTCCCTAACCCCATAAAGGCGTCCTCTATCAAGATTTATCTTTCTCTACTTTCCCCCTCTGTCCTACCCCATATCAACAATCCAGATCCTTCATGTTCCCATCCCCTCATCCCCTCTCCTTTACTCCCCTGCCCCCAGTTTACCCAGGATGTCTCTTCTATTTCTTCTTCCCGGGGAGATCCATGCATCCCTCTGAGAGTCCTCCTTGTTACCTAGTTTCTCTGGGGCTGTGGACTGTAGCCTGGTTATCCTTTGCTTTACATCTATTATCCACTTATGAGTGAGAACATACTGTGCTCGTCTTTCTGGGTCTGGGTTACCTCACTCAGGATGTGTTTTTCTAGTTCCATGCATTTGCCTGCAAATTCCATGATGTCAATATTTTTCGCCACTGAGTAATACTCCATTGCGTAGTTGTCTACATTGTCTTTAGCCATTCTTCAGTTGAGGGGCATTTAGGTTGTTTTTAGGCTCTGGCTATTACGAATAATGCTGCTATGAACATAGTTCAGCAAGTGTTCTTGTGGTATGTTTGAGCATCCTTTGGGTATATGCCCAATGTCTTTTTATATTAACCTAAACATAAGATGATATTCAATATTTTCTTAAAAAGAAATTTTCTTAAATCTTAAAAACCAGTCATAAATGTTTACTAAATTCCTCAGTGACTGGCACCCTGAAAAACTTCAACTTACAGCATTTACAGAATCACAGTTTTTAAAGAACAAATAAAGGGTAGCTATTAGGTTTTGCCCAGATGAAATTTAGGAATAATTAAGTGATTCCAAGATAGACTATAAGGATGGGCCAAATGCTCCAGATGAGAAGTGAAAGACTGACCATACTCTTCAAAGCTGCGACTTGTAGGAAGAGTTTGGAGGAGTGACTTTTTAAATTTTTACTTATTCTTTGAGAATTTCATCCATGTATACAGGGCATTTTGATGATATTCCTGCCTTGCTGTCCCCTCCTACTCCTTCAAGACGCTTCAAACATACCTTTTCTAACTTCTTATCTTCTGGCTGTTTTTTAAAGAATGAGCTGAATTGCCAGTGGAGCTTTAGGCAAGCTACTCCAGATCACTGCCCTAAAAATAACTAACTCTCCTTCTCACAGCCAGGTGTGGCCAATAGGAATGAGGCCTCACAAGCCCCTCCCACATCCATGCTAAAATATTCACCGACTTGATCTTTCTCTGGTCTTTTGCAGGTACCCATAACTGCTGTGACCTAACCGTTGCGGCAGCCTGTTATTAATAAAGTGATTTTTATCACGATAAATTTCTTATCTAAGCCATGATGGGAGGAAATGCAGAAGGCTTCCATCCTAAACTATCTAAGTTTGATAAAGCTTACAAATCACAACATAGGCATGTAAGGAAATGTCAGTGAATCTCAGTAATTTGAAATTTTTATGTTAATAATTGTAATAAGATGAACAAATAAATAATTAAAATCATAGAGAACTTGTGTACTGAGTTTTATCTTCTTAGAATATTTGCTGAGATGGGCGAACTAACTAAAGTACAAGTGCCAGTGTATGAAGATGGTTAGGAAGAAATATTTACATGCTGGTATTAAAAATTAGAAATGAGGATAGTTCCCTATTCATAGAGATCACTGTGTGCTCACTGGATGATCACTGTGGGCAGAATGTTTTTTTAAATGTCAGTTAAGGTGTCAATGAATTACATTTATTAAAAACAGATGATTACAGTATCAATCACATCATTAATATGAAAGTTTCAACTTTTATTGAAAAAATAGAATATATTGTCTCCATTAGAACTAGCTATCAACTTAACACAGCCTAGCTTCATCCAGAAAAGGAGCCTCAATTATGTAAGTTGTCATTAACAGGTTGATCTGTGGGCACACCTGTAGGGAGTGTCTTGGCTGAAAACTGATGTAAGAAGGCCCAGGCAACTAAGAGAAGTACAATTTACTGGGCTGTGATTTACAACAGCTAGGAGATCAGGAACTTCTGTACATCAGAGAGAAAATCAGCATGAAGTATTCTCTGCGGTTCCTGTCTTCAAGTTCCTAACTTAACTTCCCTCAATGATGGATTGCGCCTCGGGGAATTGTAAGATGAAATCAATCCCTTCTTATTCTAAGTCACTTTTGGCCAGAGTGTTTTACATGGCCACAGAAATCAAACACAGATATGTATTGAAAGAATATCTTCTTTTAAAAGTTCAAATGCTAGAATAGAAAAATAAGTATACCTAGAGATGGGGGCATGAACAGATGATGTTAAGAAACCAAACTATACAAACATGTGCCAAGAAAAACATTCAGACAACTGATGCAGAATTTGCTTAAATTTTTATGCTAATATATACATATTTATTATTTTATTTCTTCAAGTGATTTTATTTTTGAAAGCAATTTTGAGTTGACCATTTTAATTGTCAATATTACAAAATTAATAGTGGTCCATAAAAAAGGAAAAATTAGCCGTGCATGGTGGTACACACATTTAATCCCAGCATTCATAGCTGGTAGGTCTCTGTGAATTCAAGAAATCCTGACTATGTAATAGTGAGACCCTGTTTTAAAATATATATTAAAAAATCAATTTTCCACATTTGACACATTCTTTAATTCTCAAAAATGTTTCAGATTATTAAACTATGTGATGCAATCTCATTTTCCATGAGTAAAATAAATAAAAGAAACACCAAGCTGATCATGGGACAAAGTCAAAGGAACTGATACTTCTAGAGGAGGTGGACATTACTCAACTGTTACCTTATTATAAAATTGAAATCAAAATCAGCTAAATGGTTCAAGATTAGATTTACGCACAAGATGTTGAAATTGTCCCTTTATCATGTTCCCTTCTCATGGGTTTTGTGGTAGAACTCTGAACTTATCTCTTGTCTTTTTGTGAGATGCTATGGAGAACCATAAGCCACCAAATGAATAGAATCCTATTGAAATTCACTGCACAGAGACATCCATTTTGGAATCAATTCATCAAGGAATCAGTGCGTGGAGCTAAGGGCTTCTGATGTTTGCCTGGGGAGGGGACTCAAATTTAAAATAACCAAGGGATAGCAACATAATATTTTGGGGGTAGAGTTGAAGACAATGACATGCCATAAAACTTCAATGTACTTAATTTTATTGAATTTAAAAATCCTTCTTTCCCAGCAGAATTAGGGAGTTTGAAGGGGGAAGTGAAGGAGGGTAGCCAGGAGATCCATTAGAACTAGTGTGCACTATTCACTCTGGGGTTCTGTGTGCCAAAAGTTTCATTCAATTCACACTCATCACAATGAAGTAAGATAGCGACCATGGCTCAGCCATTTGATTAATGAGAAAACTGAGATGTAACAACCAGTTAAGTAGAAGAAAGTGGCACCTTTGCAAATGACAGATGTTAGATAAACGCCTATGGCCTTTCTGAGGAATTCATATCTTAATTACAATTGAAATGGAACCACTTGGTCAAATTGTTCAAAAATCAATCTAGCACTTGATAAAAAGAACTATTTTTTTTTCTTTGCGTTGGGTATTTAGCAAAAATTCATTATACTTGGCTGCTTTTGTTTTTGAGAAAGTATGTTTAAAGAATATGGGCTCACGAACATGACGCTCTTTAGCTGACTAGATTTTCATAGTGTGTTTGGAGCAAAGGTCTTTTCTACATCCATTGTGCCCCCTCTGTCCCCACCGGATAAGGCATGCATATCCAATAACACATCCAACAGAAAATAGAAAGTCAATAGCCTTATTTGGTAAACTTGTGAAATAGCTGCCTTCTTCATTAATCAGAATGCTGAGGACTCTCTCAACATTAAATCGAAATATTTTCATTTGACCTTGAAGGTTATAAGAGTGGAGCAAGGACCATTAATGTAAGAAAATGCAGCTCATTTTATATTAGTAAAAAATCAAATTTATCGATTCAAGCGTACTATATACAGAGGAAGCATAATAAAGGAACTAAATTGACCACCTGTGAGAATTATTTGCAGCATCACCTCCAATTCTGCTCACTAAGGGAAGCCACTTGGTCCTTAGAAAGAACTGGATACAAATAAGCTCTCACTATCTCATAGCAACTGTGGACCCTGTACTGGGTCCATCCAAGAGCACTGCTCTCAACAGACAGCCAGAAAGGAGGGGCCCTGCGAGCCCTCCGTGTTACCTCTGAACCCTTGCCTATGGGTAGATTTAGGAAGAGGAGAAGTCACTGTCTTTAGTCCCTGTATCCACTGCTGAGCTCACCAACAGCTGCTTACACACATGGCCCTGATAAACTCAGTGGGTCCCAAACCAGATGAATAAACACGATTTGTGGGGAGAAGCAAAACAGACAGGTATGGAAAGAGGGTGGGTGAGACTGGTCAGCATGCCCTGTGTTTACATACAAGAAGAGCAAACTGAATTAATGAAAATAAATACACTTTTTAAGAATCAAATTTGCAATCGAGCTGACAATCTGATGGCAGTGTTGCATCGATAATGAAAAGTGAAAGTAAAAACAAGGATTTTGTGATAAAAGTGACAAATTTGAAAAATATGAAGAGATGCCTCAGCTGCCTTATAATTAATTATCTCTAAATGGTCAAAAGATCAACTCTGGATAAATCAGTTCACGTCGAGCATAGTTCATTTAGGGTTATCTCAACCCATAGTCAAAAACAGTCAGACAAGTAGCAGAATCTTGTGTCCTCAGAACTCTCTCCAAAGTCACAGATGCTTTAAATAGGGCCAGAGCTGTATAAAAGTACCTCATGTCTATACATGTGACCATTAGAGTCAATATCCTACAAAGATATAGATAGATGATAGATAGATAGATAGATAGATAGATAGATAGATAGATAGATAGATAAAATATCATTGTCTAAATTAAAAGATAAGTTTGATAAAATTGACTACAAATAAGATATAAAATTCCTTATATGTGGAGAGAGAGTGGCCATTTGGAAGGCACTAGCTGAAGCTTCCAAGGAGACACGGGTACTATGGGGAATGGACGTCGTCATTCTGTCTAAACTTAGAAGTCAAGAGATAAAGATGCTGTGAGATAATCGGTGCCTGGGCAGGGGAAAAACCACAACTCCATCAGGTCGTGTGTGGCAATGTGCTGAGAAGATAAGCATCAGCGAGCGACTCCTGGACCGTACCACTAATGTGTCACTTCTGTGCTCGGCAGGGCAGTGTCACCTTTAGCAGAGGCTGGAGCTATCAACCCCAGGACAGGAGAGATGGAGGACAAGTAGAAAGAGAAAAGAACAAAGTAGCTGACATCCATGACCCCAAAAGCTATAAATGATTTTAATGTAGTTGAAGTATAAAAATAAAATTAAAAACAGCAAAGATCAGATCTGCTATGCTTTCACTGGAACAAGTTAATTGCTCATTAAAAACATCTTTTAAAGCAAAATTAAGTCTTCATAGAAAATAATCTTTTTATTACTTTATAAATAATACCAATCAAAATTTCCACTTCCTCCCCTCTTCCCACTTCCCTCCTGCTCCCCCACGCACCCTTCCCCCCATGCCCTTCCAGTCCTAAGAGAGGGCAAGGTACTCTGCCCTGTGGGAAGTCCAAGCCCCCCCCATCCAGGCTTAGGAAGGTACGCATTCAAACAGAATAGGATCCCTCCCCCCTAAAAAAATGCCAGTACATGCAGTAGAGATAAACCCCAGTGCCATTATCATTGGCCCCTCAGTCTGCCCCAATAATCAACCACATTCAGAAGGTCCAATTTGATCCCATGCCTGTTTAGTCCCAGGCTAGCTGGAGTTGGCCAGCTCGCATCAGCTCAGGCACACTGCCTCAGTGAGTGGACCAACCCCTCATGGTCCTGACTTCCTTGCTCATCTTCTTCCTCCTTCCACTCTTCAACTGGACCTTGGGAGCTCAGTCCAGTGCTCCAATGTGGGTCTCTGTCTCTGTCTCCATCCTTCGCCGGTTGAAGGTTCTATGGTGATATTCAAGATAGTCATCAGTCTGACTATGGGACAATGCCAATTCAGGCACCCTCTCCTCCACTGCCCAGGGTCCTAGCTGGGGTTTTCCCTGTGGACTCCTGGGAACCCCTCCAGAGCCAAGCCTCTTGCCAACCCCAAA